>JADRCD010233442.1:8226-30579 GCA_019843815.1 Montemys delectorum | reverse complement strand
AGCTTGTACAAGACTCTAGTTTTTAACACACATACCACACACATAAAGACATGTACACATACACTTAGTATACACATATGCATAGACACACACACACACACACACACACACACACACACACACACACAGCATACAGCACAGCACACATACGGCAACAGAAAGGAAACACTTTGATGAATGCCTTGTCAAACTCCTAAGCCCTTCACATCTAAAACAGGCTCTCAAAGATATTTGTCAAGTTAATTAATTAGCGCAGCACAGCAGTAGCGTCAAATCTTTTGACGTGGACATTTTGATCCTCTTTCCCTTTCTTCCTCTCAGTCACAGGCTAACATCCTTGGCACTCTACTGTTGGCCAACGGCCCCTCTACTCTCTAGGGGCCGCAAGGGCTACTCTCTGTTATGATGATGACTGTGGTACTGCTCTAATGAACTCCGTGGTTAAAGAACAGGTCGCTGGTTGTAACTTGCTACTGTGATCGATCAGTCACTCCCTTCACCTGATGAGTGCTGTCGGCGAGCACTCCAGGCAGAGCAAGCTACCCCAGCTCACATCTGGGATCACTGTGGAGACCCAGAGATGGCTGGAGATGGCCTTTGAGTGACACTGGCCCTGGGTTACAGCCTACGTGGGGACTCTTCCACACAGGCTGGCTCTCAGGTCTGCTCAAATCAGTCGCTCGGAGCCGACAGCTATGAGGCACAGCTCTGCCTGCCGTTCCTGCAAAGGCTGCTGTGGTTAGTCTCCACGGGCTTCCGCAAGGCCAGGACTCCAGAGGCCCAGGAACAGCTCTAGGAAGTGATCAGACTTTCCAGGGGGCTCTGAGATCATTGCTGAGAGAGGCTGAAACTAAAGCCCTGGCAAGACCTCACTGGCCTCCCCTAGGCTTTAGGGTAGCTTCCTGTGTTTTGGACTGACTCTCTGATGAAGGCCAAGTGACTGGCTACCACTGGGTCTTTTAGGGATTGGCTGAAGTTCTGCTTGGAGCCTGTTGAAGGTGTGGTCCAGTGGGCAAGGCTAGAGGGATGTCCTTAGATTCTAGGTAGAAAGTCAGAACCTAGGGAACAGAGCAGCCTGTATCTCTGTCTCCCACCTATACACTTCACACAGTCAGTCTCTCTGTCTCTCTCTCTCTCTCTGTCTCTGTGTCTCTCTGTCTCTGCCTCTGTCTCTGCCTCTGTCCCTGCCTTTTTCTGTCTCTCTGTCTCTCTCTGTGTCTCTGTCTCTGTCTCTCTCTCTGAGCTTCAGTTTTTCACCTGCCTCTGTTGCTTGCTCTCACAAATGCTCACATCTGGGCAAAGCCTTTAAAGGACACTTCATTGAGAGCTGCAGGTCCAAGAAGGCAGCAGAAGTACACCTCAGGAAACTGCCTTTCACCCCATCTCCAGGCAGCTGGATATACAGAGAATACAACTAACAGAGAATACAACTAAAGCCGTCAGCCATTCCAGAGTTCAGCCCTGCCCCTTTGGTCAGGCGGTCAGCTTCATCCGTGTGACTCTGTCCCTCATTGTTGGTCTCTGTGCAACTGCTAGTGTTTGCCCACAGCACTCCTGTATGCCTCTCAGCACCGCCTGGGCTGGGGGCAAACTGAGAACAAGCAAAGCATTAGTATGTGTGCTGAGCCATTCATATAGAAAATGCAAGTTCCACTCTGCCACATGTAGAACAGGTGTGCCCTTATAATGCAGGGGAAAAAAAAAGTCCCTATTTGTCCTTGCCTACGTAGAGAGCACTGGCTGAACACTGCAACTTCTATCCCTTCACAGCTAGGCCTGCTGATAGCAGAGAAAGTGATCCCCAAAGCAACTGCAGTCCCAACAGGAAGTAATTATTTACAGCTCCTTACCCCGTGCAATGGGCTAGGCTCTTATGCACACAACTCATTTACTATGTATGACAGTGCAATGAGATAGAAATCATTTCTGTTTTGCAAACGTGGGCAGAAGGCCTTTAAAGGATCTAAACACTTGATCCAGGCTCAGGGGCACATGCCTTAAATCTCATCAGCACTTTCAAGGTGGAAGCAAGAGGATCAGGGGTCCAAGGTCATCCTCAGCTCTATAGTAAGTTCAAGTCCAGCCAGGGCTACCTATCTTCAAAGCAATGAAACCAAAAAAGGTCTAATCACTTGCTCCTGTCACCCAGGATACAGGAAGTCACCGCATGTCCCTGTAGAGCTGGTATCTAATGTAAAGATGCCCAGTTCTCCCACGTTCTTACATATAATACCTGTTGTGTGAGGATTGGTGTAAGCACTCACTTGTTGGGCCTGACTGGAGTCTCCGAAGCACAGCAGTTAGTCCCGAGTCTCATGGAATTTTGCTGAGCTTGGGCCAGCTTGAAATAGTCCTGGAGAATCTGTTACTCAGACTGTGGTCAGAGGGAAGAAAAAATGCAGGGCTGTGAGAGGGTGCCTCACGGTGCACCTGCTTTTGAAAAAAAAATGTGGAAGAACAAACACCTTACTACATCACAATCCAGTGCATGGTTCCTGGAGCTTCTTTTCTTCAACATGGGAAACTGACAAGAACGGTGCCTACCATTTAAGAGTGGCTGCAGACTGGAGAGATGGCTCAGTGGTTAAGAGCACTGACTGCTCTTCCAAATGTCCTGAGTTCAAATCCCAGCAACCACATGGTGGCTCACAACCACCCGTAATGAGATCTGATGCCTTCTTCTGATGTGTCTGAAGACAGCTACAGTGTACTTAAGTATAATAATAAATAAATCTTTTAAAAAAAAAAAAAAAGAGCGGCTGCTCTGAAACACCATTAGATATTCCTCCTTTCCATTTCAAAATTGATGATAAGAGAGAGAGAGTACCCCCATGCCACAAAACCTGTGGGGAAGTCAGAGACAACTTTTGGTAGTTTATCTTCTCTTTGACCACATCGAAATTCTGGGTATCGAACACAGGCACTCCGGCTTAGCAGCAAGCTCCTCTATTGGATGAGTCATCTCATTTCCCCCTCCCCCACCATGTAAAATAAGGACCATCTCATTCACAGTCAGATGAAACAAACCCCACAGTTTCCATTCAGGTTCCATTTCTACTCATCCCCCAGAAGCTTCAGCTGCAAATTTGATCATTGTCGCCTGGCTCATTTCCTGCCTGCCTCTCCACATACCCAGCAAGCTCACACAAACAAAATGAAACACTGGTGTCATAAGCAGAACCACATCGTACCCACCATCCTGCTGGCGGCTTCTTTCCTCTTACGAGCGGCCACTGAGGACACTTTAAATGTTAAGAATCACATCTCATTGCATCTCTCTGTGGCCCTGTGCGCCCTGTACCTTCTGCATGCTGAATAATTCAAAAGGAAAGAACAGGAGGAGGAAGAACAGGAGGAGGAGGAGGAGGAGGGATAGGGATGGAGGAAGGAAGAAAGAAGGGAAAGGAGAAGGGGAGGAAGGAAGGGAAGGGGAGAGGAAAGGAGAGGGGTGGAGACCAGTTAATGCCACCAATCCTGAGTCAAAACTTCCTGTGTGGGTCTCAGCATTTGGGATGGAGTGTGTGAGACAGAGGAGCCTACTCAGCCTTGTGCTCCCTAGGTAGCTGATGCTAGCTTTGAATGGCTGGGATTCCAGGCTTGAGTCACCAACTTGCTCTTACCAGGCTCTGTTTAAAGCCTGTGAAATAGGCAGGGAGGCTGAACTCCTTCCTATGCACTGTGATCTCCTCAACCCTGAGAGCTGAGAGTCCCATTTCAGCAGCTTCTCTGGAGGTTCTGCTGTGAGGAAACGCTCATAAATCACCAGCCAACTGTAGCCTGTCAGCCTTTGGAGGATTCCCTGCCAGGCCCAACACTTGTCTTCCCTCCTTTGCTTCTTCAGCTTCTACAGTGTGTCTATCAACTATAGGTGTCCCTGGTTCTCTGTCTCGGCCTCCTAAATGTTCTCCTGGAGCACCTCTGATTGCTCACCCTGCCTCTGCTTCATCGTGGGCTCCTGTACATGCCTGCTTTCTTGTTCTCTTCTCCAGGCATGCTACAGCATAGAACCAAGGTTGAGGCTGGGCCCTAGATCTCTACTGACTCCTGCTTGCATCTATTTTAAGGATGCTTTTTTTTGGTGGCTTCAAGTACAGGAAGCTGCTCGAGGTATTTGAGGGGGAACCTCCAAAGAGCACCTGCTTTCTCCAGCATTCCTCACTTCCCCCCCCAACCCCAACCTGCACTGCGGGGTGGGTCTTTTATTCCTTAGATCATTACAAAAACAGTGACTGAGTCACTGAGTAAGGCTGGGGATATAGGGATGGATCAAACAGCTCTGCTAGAGTTCAGGTTCTATCCAGGAGAGGCAAACAGAAGCTTGCAACTACTCAAATATTCAGTAACACATCGTAAGCTACCCTCTGACAGATAGCCCCACCACCTCCCATGCTCTAATTATAATATCTATCGTGCACCTGGTAATAGTCTAAGCATCTCACATATATTATTCTTTTTTAAACCATAAAGAATTACATTGCATTTATTATTTATCTATTTTACATACATATATGTATATATATATGTACATATATAGTGTGTGTGTATGTGGTAGTGTGTGTGTGTGTGTGTGTGTGTGTGTGTGTATGTGTGTGTGTATTTGTGCATGTGATTCATCCATGCCATCCCACATATGTGGAGGTCAAAGGACAACTTTTGGGAGTTGGTTCTTTCTCCCGTGAGGTTTCTGGGGGTCAAATTTGGGTTGTTAGGGTTAGTGGCAAGCACTGTTACCTGTTGAGTCATCTCACCTGCCCTCTAACACATTGTATCTTATTTCACATATAAGGAAGCTGAAGAAAAGTGTGGATGAGCTAGCTGCCTGCTCGCAGGTGCACAGCTTGTGAGAGTCAAGGCCAAGATCTGATCACCGTGTGGATGTTGGGAGAGCCAGGGAAGGATGGCGTTCTTCCTTTCCATGAATAGACATTTTGTTGGTGGTGGTTTTGTTTTTTTAAGTCAAGGATAAGTCCCACACATCCCAGGCAGGTTTTGAACTCTCAATGTTACCTAGGATGATCTTTAACTCCTAATCTTCCCGCCTCCACTTCCTAAACCCCAGGATTGCAGGCATGCACAATAACGTTCAATTTACTCTTGCTGGGGACAGAATCTAGAACCTCATGCATGCCAAGCAAGCCCTCTACCAACGGAGCTATATCCCCAAGCTTCAGACCCTTAGTCCTCGTTTAACCTGAGAGTAAAACCAAGCCATCAGAAATGAACTGGTGTGTGTGTGTGTGGTGGTGGGAGTGGGGGACACAGGGGTAGGGAGATGGGGAAGCAGCCCCTCCAGCTAAGATGGCCAAGTGGCAGATTGAGTACCACAAGCTTCTAAAAGAAGCACCTCTCCTACCCAGCAAGGCGACTGAGGCAGGCCGGGTGCTCACTCAGTCCCAGCGTGCAGTGAATGAAGTGTGTAGTCCTCAACCGATGAATGGGCTGCATTAAATAAGTGACTCAATTATAAAGACAGCAGGTGGCGCCCCATGTTTCCCACACCAGCCCATAGGTTTAGGTTCCAAGTCCTTAGTCCCCGCTCTCAAGGCTGTGGTCATTCTGCATACTCACCTCATCCCCCACCCCCACCCCATGCTTCAAAAACTCCTGTTAGGATTTTTTTTTCCAGATCTTGCTGTTTCAATTAGTAGCTGGGTTTGATCTAGATGCTTTTCCTCTTGTTAAATCCCTTTTGATAAAACAGTCCCCAGAGAGCCGGTCTTTGAAGCCTCTTTATGAGATCTGGAGTGCAGGAAAACGCCAAGGATAATTACCCACAAGCAGATACTTCTCGGAATCCACTTGCCGTCTTAACAGGATCCTGTCCTGCCTGACCTGCTCTTGTCAGTGATCCTCATGCAGGCACTACCTCCTTGCTCACTGTCCTGGACAGCTGCCTGGGGGCATTTCGTCTCCGAGAACACTTTGTGTTGCGCTGGAAATTCTGCCTGGGGGCCTTTGGCTATGAGATGACTATTGGATGCTTCTGGAACACACAATGGCTCGAAACTTAAAGAGGATGAGAGGGAAGCCAAGAGCCATCCAGCAACCTCAGAAAAGGGTAAAAAGCTGAATGTCCCTGGACTAAAGAGGCCTGAGGCTGAACTGTCAATCAAAGAGGTCACCCCGATGGGAATCAAGTGGGTTTCAGTCTCTCATTGGACCCCTTAAATCAGCTGTGTGACTAGAGACATGTGACTTCCACTCTAATGACACCTGTTTTGTTGCCACTAATGTCAATCAGAGAAGAGTTTGTCTCAGGTGTCCATCATATGATTCAAGTTGTCAAGCACCTTGAGAGGAACCTCTGGCAGGTGACCGACATGTCTCCGTGGACTTCCAGAGCCCGCATGCTCACGCTTCCCTTCGGTTTGCTGTAGTGTGTTGCTGTTGTTTAGAAGTTTGTTTGGGGTGAGTGGGGGTGGACTGACACAGGGTCTCCTACAGCCTAGATTATTTTTGTTGCCTTTGTTACCCCAACCTTACTCATCTCCCAGCCCCTTCATATTCACCCTCTGTCCTTGCAACCTCCCCCACAAAAAAAAACAACACACAAAATAAAAAAATAAAAAATAAAACAAAACATAAAAACATCTCATCATGGAAGCGGTAGTACATCACAGTGTGTTCTACAGTAAACCCTTTCGTCCACACTTCTTGCAAAGGTTTATTGTAATGAGTCATAGGTCTGTTTCAAGGCTCTGACTTCTGCTACACCATCAGTACTGGATCCTCACCTGGACTCCTCTCAGATATGCTGTTGTTGTCCTGTGTCATGGAGATCATGCCACTTTGGATCAGCAGAACCGGCCCTTTAATGTGCTCAAACAGTTTATAGGTAGATGTTTGGGTGGACCAACTCAGAGCCCTGGATCTGGGCCTGCGAGGTAGCTGAGTTCCCCAACTCACCTTCTCTCCCAAACACACACCACCAGGGCCAGCTGTCCAGCACTGACCTGGCTAGATTACCCAGTGCTGCAGCCGGCAAGGAGCAGGGTCATCTCTCCTGCCCACCTGCACCCATGCCACCAGGGCCAGCTCTACTGTGCTGCCCAGGCCAGGAGAGGGGCATAGGGCCATATGAAGTTCCCACCAATGAGTTTTTTTGGGGGTTACTCATAGGAAGATGGGTGAGGGGTCACTTATAGAGCAGGAATGACTCAAAAGGAGCTATCTCTGAAATACTCACCCAGACTCACAAAAGCTGGGACCCTGGAGCTCCCTGTACCACATGGAAGCAGCTCCCTGGGTCCAAGAATCTCTTTTCAGCACCTTAGATGGTCAGAGTCTCTTTGTCCGGTAGCTGTTTACTGCTTCCTGTGACTCTGAGAAGGGGCTGGTGAATCTTACCAATTTCAGCTTTCCTAAACTTGGGAAGTTTGTTTACCTCCTAAATGTAGTAGTCCTCTTCTTCCTTTTCCTCCTCGTGTGTGTGTGTGTGTGTGTGTGTGTGTGTGTGTGTGTGTGTGTGTTTTGGTTTGGTTTGGTTTTTTGGTTTTTGGTTTTGGTTTTGGTTTTTAGAGACAGGGTTACTCTGTGTAGCCCTGGCTGTCTTCTCACTCACTCTGTAGACCAGGCTGGCCTCGAACTCAGAAACCTGCCTGCCTCTGCCTCCCAAATGCTGGGATTAAAGGCGTGCTCCACCACCGCCCAGCTTCCTCCTCCTTCTCCTCCTTCTCCTCCTCCTCCTCTTCTTCCTCCTCCTCCTCTCCCTTGAAGGAATGTTTCAGTTTGGAGGAAACTTGTCTCTAACACTACTCAGCCTTTCTCCCTTTCATTCAGGACCCCACGCTTGCTCATGAGGATTGTCCTTCACTAATTACCAGCCTGTGTAGCTCTAGAGTGTTGAGGTTTGGTCTGTTGCTATGTACTGTAATGCTACATACTGGCCCCCAAGGTCTGGTTGCCCCGACGGACAAGGAAATCCTCAGGTATACCAAGTGATGCTATGTAATCTTGTTCCTTAATGTAAAACGATTGGTTAAATAAAGATGTCTACAGCCTATAGCTGGACAGAAGAGAGGTAGGCATTGTTTAGGTTCCCAGGTCAGAGGCAGAACCACAAGAAAAAAAGAGAGGAGAGTTAAAATAGGAAGATGCCTTGGGTTATGGGGTCTTGAGAACTGGCCATGAGAGTTGGCCAGTCAGAGCAAGAGCAGCCCAGGAAGAACATAGTAAGTCATATTTTAGGGTTATTTACAGGGAAGTAGACAAAATAGGCATAGAGGTTGATATCTGTCCAGCTCTAGGGATGACTAAGGTTTATTATAAATATAAAACTTTTGTGTCTTTTATCTGAGAACTAAAAAATCAAAGGTGGTGTAGAAACCACCAATTGATATTAAATATTTTACTACAATACTAGAAAGCCTGTCTGATCTATCCATGTAAGCAGATGACACAGGCCTAAGCAATCAGAATGTTCTAGTGCCCTCCCCTCATGATTGACTCTGAAATGTCCATGTGAGACCTGACCAGAATCCAAAGACATCTGCTAGAACTGTTGAAGAGCTGTTTGTTCCTTGGAGCACATAAGCTGACCACAAATGAGCCTGGGTTTTCTGAGGTTTACCAGATGGACAGAACCTGCTAGGAAAGAAAGCTGGCTGTTTGTTACAAATACCTGATATAGTAGTTTGAATACGCTTAGCCTATTAAGAGGTATGGCATTGTTGGAGTAGGTGTGGCTTGTTGGAGGAAGTGTGTCACTGTAGGAATAGGCTTTGAGACCCTCCTCCTAGCTGCCTGAGGATGCCAGTCTTCTAGTTGCCTTTGGGACAAGATGTAGAACTCTCAGCTCCTTCTCCAGTGCCACGCCTGCCTGGATGCTGCCATGCTTCCCACCTTGATGTTAATGGACTGAATCCCTGAACCTATAAGCCAGCCCCAACTAAATATTGTCCTTTATAAGAGTTGCCTTGTTCCTGGTATCTCTTCACAGCAGTGGAAACCCTAACTAAGACACCTAATAAGAAGCAATTTAGGGACAGAAGGGATTGGTGTGGCTTGCGCTTTGAAGGTGCAGTCCATTACGGCTGGGGAGTCATGGCGGCAGAAGCCTGAGGTGGCTGGTCACACTGCAACTGAAGTCAGGAAGCCGAGAGAGATGAATGCTGGTACTCAGCTCTCTTTCTCTCTTTTATAAAGGCCAGGACAGAACTTCAGAGAGTGGTGCCACCCACACTCAAGGCAGACTTTCTCTCCTCAGTTAAACCTCTCTGGGAACACCTTCATAGACATGCCCAGAGATGTGTTTCCATGGTGATGCTAACTCCAGTCAAGTTGACAGTGAAGATTAACCATCGCACTGGCATAGAGAAAAGAAAGAGAAGCTAAGAGGTGGCAGAAACAAACCTTGTGACATCCACAGAAGGTCTGTCCCCAAAGGTAGAACCCAGAGCCAGCCCCTTGGCTTCAGACTTCTAGTTGCCCTAGTCAATACATTTAGTTACATTTGGGTTTTGACTTTTCATCATTATTTTTGTTTCACTTTTGTTTCTTTTTCCAGCTCAAATGCATTTGAGCTGAATGTATTTTCTAATTTATTTCTATTTTTAATTTTTCTCTTTTTAGCTTTTTAAAAAATTTTTCATATTTGTGTCCTGTATTTACACCATTCTCCCCTCCACCCCCTCCTGTGTCACCTCCCCTGCCCCAAAATTCATGGCCTCTCTTTCCTTAATAATTACTGTTACAGTTATTTATTTTTGAGACAGGGTCCTCACTGTAACAACGTATTGCAGGCTTAGGGAGTCATGTGTTGGGGCTTCATTATCTCGCAACACTGTGTATTGTTTCCTTACTGCTGTGATAAAATTTCTCAAAGGAGCGACTGAAATCCAAAGGGCAAGTTTATTTCAGCTCAAGGTTTGTGGGGCGGCAAAGACCATGATGGCAAGGAAGGTACAGTGGCCAAGTGCTTCGTGCCTGCAGGGGTGGGTACTCACATCTGGAGAACTAGGACACAAAGAACTCAGGCTGGAAACACCCCTAGCTACAATCCAAAACGCTTATGTCCCAGACTCATTTCCTCCATCCAGCCCTACTTCCCTAGAGGTTCCACAGCCTCCGAGAAGAGCGCCTCCAGCTGGAGACTGAGCGTTCAAACACGTGAGCCTGTAATGGGGGCCCACTTGCACTTAAACCTAACAGCCCGCATAGAGGTCCTAGATTCATTCCCTGAGTTCCTTTGAGAGCCCACAGGGGAATCTGCTTCCTACCTCTCCTCCATGGAGGCTGCTCTTCTTATTCCTTGGCTTACAGCCCTTCCCAGGCTCCAAGGCCAGCAGGCAAGCCGTGTCACATCTCTTCACTGTCAGATTGACATTGGCTTCCCTCCTCGAGCAGCCTGTGACTAACCTGAGTCCATCCAGGCAAGGGAAGATGAGTCCTCCTTCTCAAGGTTCTAAATTAACTACACAAAAGGGTTTTTTTTTCTTCCCCATATGTATTCTGGTGATGTGGATAAGAACATGTTGGGGGAACTCATAGTCACAGATAAAGAGAGCTTGGATTACCTTGTGACCTCCATTTCACAGCAAGGAAGAACCATAATATGGAGAAGTTCTAAGCCGGTTCTAATGCCAGAGCCCAGAGTCATCCCTTCAGGGGTAGTCAGAGCTGATGTTCCTTGTGCTTTTGTTCCTGGTGACCCAGCTACAGGTGTTAGTTAAGACACCTCACAAGAGCCAGGTGGTGGTGGCGCATGCCTTTAATCCCAGCCCTTGGGAGGCAGAGGCAGGCGGATTTCTGAGTTCGAGGCCAGCCTGGTCTACAAGAGTAAGTTCCAGGACGGCCAGGGCTACACAGAGATACCCCCCAAAAAAGACACCTCACAAGTCACTTGGCCACACCGTGCTTCATTTATGTCTCTCAAAAAATGGAACCAAAATCTTTATGAACATTTGAAGGCATGCGTGTGGTGTTCTTAGCACTGCATCTCTCTGTGTGTGTGGCCTCTTGAGTTTTTTTGAAGGGGAAGGGGAGCGAAATCTGTGCACATCTATACACACATGTGGGGACCAGAGGGAGAGGTCACTTGCCTTCTTTAATTGTTTACCTTATGTTTTGGAGACAGGGTCTGTCCTCACTGAACCTTGAGCTCACCAATTAGGCTAGGCTGTGTAGAAAGAGGTGGGGAAGGAAGAGAAAGGGAAAAGACGGGAAGGGAAGGGAAGGGAAGGGAAGGGAAGGGAAGGGAAGGGAAGGGAAGGGAGGAGAAAGGAGGAAGGGGAGGGAAAGAAAGGGAGGAGAGGGGAGGGGAGGGGGAGAGGAGAGGAGGAGCTCCAGAGATCTGCCTGTCCCCATGCCCCTAGCACTGAGACCCAGCCCAGGTTTTTAGGCCCTTGTTTTGGAGATGTTGAACTCAGGGCTTCCTGCTTGCATAGCAAACACTTTACCAAGTGAGCTAGTTCTCCTATCCAGGCTACTGGTTTTTGGGTATTTCTGTGTTTGTTTGTTTGGTTGGTTGGCTAGTTATTTGATGGTTTGTTTGGTTGTTTTTTTGTCTTTGTTTTTTGGTTGTTTGGGTTTGGTTTTTTGGGGGGGGTTGTTTGTTTGTTTTAGGTTTTTGTTTTTGTTTTGTTTTTTTGAGATAGGGTCTCATTATGTACCTCTGACTGTTCTGAAACTCACTTTGGAAAATGGCCTCCAAATCACAAATGCTTCCCGGGTTCTGGGGTTAAAGGCACAAGCCACTATGCGTGGCTTTGGGGTACTGTTCTTAAAATTGCTATTACAGGTGCAAAGATAGCTGGTGCTCAGACACTGATGTGATGTTCTTATACGAGGGAAAAGGCAGCCTCAGGAGTAACCACTCATGGCTCCAAAAAAACCTGGTCTCCAAGAATAACAGTGGAGTAAAATATACCCTATCCCCTTAATTTTTTTCCAGACAGGGTCTAGCCATGCATCTTGGGGTGGCCTGGAGCTCAGACTATGCAGACCAGACTAGCCTCAAACTCACATAGACACGTCTGCTTCTGCCTCCCAGATTCTAGGTTTAAAGATGTACACCATCAAGCTGAGACTCACCAGCTTAGAACTTGGGCAAAAAGACACCTAGGCAGGTTGAGACAAGAATGCCCAAACATGGTACCAGAGAAGGTGCTCTTTACTGTGTCCATATAGAAGCATCTCTTTCTCTCCAAAGGGGATAAGAGAGATTTTATTCCAAGCCAAATATGAGTGACACAGACTCAGCTTGCCTTGAATGACATGTTCCACCATGGATGGGGCGACCTGAACCTATAAAGTTACCAAACAAAAGGCAGTCACAAATCAAAGCATTTGTCAAATACATTGCTGGGACATGAGGTTACAGCAAAGTGGGAGATCCTGCTGTAGATCTCAGATGTTCTCTGATAACACTCTTGGCCTTGGGGGTGATGATGGCCGGCTAAGTTAGTACATTCCTAAAGTCTTTCCTGATAGTCCCATGGCTCTTAGGTCAGAAGCAGGTGAAGGTGATTGATGGCTATTGAGAGACTCACAACACCACAAGATGATGTTGGCTTTGGCTTTGCAACATTCCCACCCTCCACAATCAGGAAGTTCTGAGGGGTCCATCAGTCTGCAGGTCTCCTTTCAGAAACCTCAGTTCACAGTTGGCTGATGGGAAATGAATAGGTTGGGGAAAAGGAAGCAGAGGAGAAGCTCCCTTCTCCCCACAACTTCTGCCTCAGATCCTTAATAACTGGCATGCCAACTCTCCTATTCTCAAGCCATTGGCTAGATCCCGCTGCAGCCCCCTCCCACCCCACATCCTAAAGCGTCTTGCTCAGAGATTGCTCCCATTTTGTCCCTGCCCAACTGTTTTTGCTAAATGTGACAGCAGGACAGTGGTATTTGCAACCATTCTAACTTGTCCATTTGTTTCCTGCGCAGAAGGTCTGATGAGGAGTTTCCAGGGACCTCACTGAAGCAGAAGCCAGCTCTTGACAGAGACACATGGTGGTGATTACACGGTGCGTTAGGCACGGTTTCTGTGGATGGTAGTGCCAAGGCCCCTCTTGAGCTCCTGGCTCTTTGTGTCAGTTATGTACTACTATGGAGGGCAGAGAAGGAGCCAGGAGCAGAGGCAGGGTGCCAGTCTCCTGAGGCAAAGTGGGGGGCTCTCCTGGCTCCCATCTGGGCTCACAGACCATGTGTTTCCTTCTCAAATATGAAACTTGAACCAGGACACTCCCTACTCCATAAGGGATGCCACCGGGTGGCATGAACCAGCAGCATGGTCCTGAGAGATATAAGGGCTGTGAAAAAGGTTTCTAGTGAACACTGGACTAACGTCTGGGTCCTCATCTCCTGTCTCTACCAAGTATGGAGCCGATGTCTGCTCATATGCCTTCCTCAACCACAGTTCACTACTACTCTGGGCAGCTTATTCCAAGTGTGGTGTGTTTTGGCTTTTGTTTTTAACCTTTGTGTGCATGCATGTGTGTGTGTGTGTGTGTGTGTGTGTGTGTATGGGTGTGTGTGTGTGTGTGTGTGTGTGTATGTGTAAATGTACAGTTGTCATGGAGCACATGAGAAATGGAAGGCAATTTCGAGTGTCCTCCTTGCGTTTCACTTACCTGAGACAGGGTCTCTTGTTTTGCCGCTTTACAGACTAAGCCAATGGTCAGAGCTTCCAGCCACACTTTCCATCTCCCTGCGGAATCACTTGGGGTTACAAACTGGAGTTACCCTTCTTGCTTTTATGTGTGTTCTGGAGTTTCAAACTCAGGTCTTCATGTTTCAGTACTCTACCCATTGAGCCATCCCCTCAGCTGCCTCCTCCCCCTCCTCCCCCTCCTTCTCTTCTTCCTCCTCCTTCTCCTGCTCTTCTTCCTCTTCCTCCTCCTTCTTTTGGATCTGGCTACACAGCCCAAGCTGGCCCAGCCTTCCCATCCTTTCTGTCTCAGATTTCTGAGTCCCTAGTCATAGCTCTACCCAGATGGCTTCTTACAGTCTCAGCCAGCTCCGTTCCTTAGGAAAACGCCTCAGATGGACTAGGCATGCAGCTCTCGGAGGCCAGTCTTGGTTCTCAGTTGCAGGGTTTGCCCCAAGACTCATCTTTTATATGCCTATCAACCGACGAGCTCATGAAATTGCAGATCCAGGGGCCAGCAAGGTGGCTCAGTGGATCGAGGCACTTGTCACCAAGTCTTAGGAGCTGAGTTTACCCCTTGGGACCTACATGGTGGGAGAAACTGACTTCTGTAAGTTGTCCTGTGATCTCTACATGCATGCCATGGCATTCACTTACACAAAAAAATAAATTAAAATGTAATATATATACAGAATTCCTGGGCTCATTGCTAACCTAGTGAATCAAAATCAGAGTCAAGGTCCTGGGAACATGTTCACAAACACAGGCTGCCTGAGCTGTTAGACCAGAGTTGAACAGTCAGCTAGAAGAATGCCCAAAGACAGGAGACTTACCGGGCAGAAATATCCAAAGGGAAGACCAGAGACCCAGAGGAATCCTCCCGCCACACACACTTGTCAAAACCCAAGCCAAGCATACAGCTGCTGGTGTGGAAGCTGTCACTTTCTGAGGACCCACCTATGCTGTCACAGATATAAAGACTCAGATGTGGGCCAGCAAGATGGCTCAGCCAGTAAAGGTGCTTGCTGTCTGAGCCTAACAACCTAAGCTCCACCCCAGGAACCCACATAAGCGTGGATGGTGAGAAGCAACCTCTCAAAATACTCTCTGACTTCCACTCTATGGCATGCATGCTCCCACACACATTGTACGCACACCAATAAACATTAAACTGTGAATAAATAAATAATGAAGTCTCTGGCACATGCTTTCGTTGTATGCACGCTATGCTCACCTCTACTCAATAAGGAAACTAGGGCTCAGAGAGCTGATGTGACCTGCCCAAAGATGCTATGGAGCAGTGCCTAGGGTGAATTGACTCTGCCTACCCTCCCATCATTGTTGCAGAGCTCACTGGGAGCCCCGGATCTCAGCCCCACAAGGTCTAGGACTCTTAGGTTAAATGAGCCTAAGCAAGTTGCTGTCATTTGACAGAAACCAGTTATCTCCTTCTGAAAGGAGAAAAGTCCCTCATTGGGTTGCTCCTGAGGACTCCCACCCTGGTGTGCTTCCTACCACTTTTAAAGGTGTGTTCTCCCCTTGAAGAGTAGCAAAGACCATTCTTCCTCACAGTAGTCTCACTATCTAGCTCACTCTAGTAATGAGGTTCACGCAAAACTCTGCAGGGCCTGAGAGTCAACGGAAACTGAGGCTCCCACATCATTCTTTGAATGGTCAGAAGTTAAATTAAGGTAACACCTTGAACACAATACATGTACTGTCTTCCTATCTTGACAAACATGCTTTCGTTATGACCTACAAGGGTCAAGCTGAAATTTACTGTGAGCAGGATCTTCTCCATGAAATCTGACACAGCGGTGGCTGAGTACTACCAGCCCTGGCTCGAGGCTTGCCCATCTTCTCTTTTTTGTTTGTTTGTTTGTTTTCTTTTTTTAAAAAAAAAGATTTAATTGTTTATTATATGTAAGTACACTGTAGCTGTCTTCAGACACCCCAGAAGAGGGCATCAGATCCCATTATAGATGACTGTGAGCCACCATGTGGTTGCTGGGATTTGAACTCATGACCTTTGGAAGAACAGTCAGAGCTCTTAACTGCTGAGCCATCTCTCTAGTCCCTTGTTTGTTTGTTTGTTTGTTTGTTTGTTTTCAAAACAGTGTCTCTGTGTGGCCTTGGCTGTCTTGAATGGAACTCACTCTGTAGACCAGGTTGTCCTTCAATTTACAGAGAACTTTCCGCCTTCTGAGTGCTGGAAGTAAAGGTGTGCACCACCAGCTCCTGGTCCATCTTCTCTTTCATCTTCAACTCTGTCCCACACCTTGAAGATCCTTGGTGTACCACTATGGCTTTCAGATCACATACTTGGCAGCCCTGTTCACATTCCTGTGGATAGCCACACTGTGGCCCCTGCAGGATGAGCAGAGTCTCGTAATGAATCCTTCTTGCTCTGCCTACTCTAGCTTTGACCCTCGTCTAGCTATCCTGCTCCCCTCTATCCATCTACATCAGCAGGTACACCTGGGGGCCAAGGCTGGAGAGGGTCAGGATGCTACAGATCCTCTGGTCACCTGTGTCGACACTTCAGCTAGGCCATCAGGTTCTGGTGAGGTGGGAAGCATCACCTCTCATAGCCAGTGAAGCAGAAGAAAGGAAATGAAGTCCTGGACTGATGCCCAGCCTGCAAACAAGAGTGTATGTATTTGTGAGCGTGTGTGTGTGTGTGTGTGTGTGTGTGTGTGTGTGTGTGTGTGTGGTGGATATTACGTCACATTTTACTTCCCCCTAACCCTTTACCTTTGGATTTTTTTTTTTTTTTTTTTTTTTGAGACAGGGTTTCTCTGTATAGTCCTGGCTATCCAGGAACTCACTCTGTAGACCAGGCTGGCCTCAAACTCAGAAATCCGCCTGCCTCTGCCTCCCAAGTGCTGGGATTAAAGGCGTGCGCCACCACTGCCCAGCTATCTTTGGATTCTTAAAATTATGGTGTGGGCTGGGGAGGTAGAGGTGCTTGCTGTATAAGCATGAAGACCTGAGTTTGGTCTCCAGAATCCACGAGAAAAAGCAGCGTGTGGTAGCATTGATGGCTGAGGTTAGGGGTAAGAGGGGAAGAATGTGTTGAGAGGTGAGAACAGTGGACCCCAGTCACTGGAGATGCCGGTACTACACACTCAGAAGACGATGTGAGACTGGACTGGGGAGGCAGGGAATGGCAGCTTCACCACTCTTTTTCTAGGCATTGAGAAGGTTCTGGAGTGTGCAGAGGCTGGGCCAGTTCGCTAATGGATTCACCCTCTCCTTCACTCATTCTGGTGGATGCTGTGCTGAGTGTGGGGGAGGCTGTAATGGGGAAACTCTGAGATGGTTTCCACTCTGTGGGAGTTCTAGACTAAAAAAGCCAGGCCCACCTGCATTACACAAGCAATTACACTAGCCGATGCACTATTACTACTGTGCCGAGTGTAATAAAGGGACAGGCTCTTCGTATATAAGGGGATATAATCTGCCTTGGGGGTTCAGAAGGTCTGCCTTATGCCGCCTGACCTGAAGTGCAGAGGATGAATGAAGAATGACCTAGAGGGGTTCTGGGGAGATGGCTCAGCTGGTGAAGTGCCCGATGCATAAACATAAGGGCTTGCGTTTGATCCCCAGAACCCCTGTTTGGTCTTGTGTGTTTGAAGATTTATTTATTTTTATGTGCATTGATGTTTTGCTTGCACGTATGTCTGTGAGAGGGTGCCAGATTCTTTGGGAAACGGAATTACAGACAGTTGTAAGCTGCCTTGTGAGTACTGGGAATCGAACCCCGGGTCCTTTGGAAGAGCTGCCAATGCTCCTAACAGCTGAGCCATCTCTCCAGCTCCTGTTTGTTTTAAAGCCGGATCTGGTGGCACATGCATATAATCCCAGTACTAGGGAGGTGGAGAAAGCCTGGACAATCAGTGAGCCCCAGGTCCCAGGGAGAGACCTTATTCAAACCTCAAGCTGATGGTCCCAGACGAACAACACCCACAGTGGAGCTTTGGTCTCCACATGTGTGCACACACTTGCCTCTCACATGTACCTTCACAATGCATGCTACCACCACCGCCGCCGCCACACAAACACATATATACATGTGCAGAGAGTTTAAAATAAATATGAATGAAGAATACTCAGAGGGATGGCAGCTAAGCCAGGGATACTGGAGGTTGCCAGGCAGAGAGGCAGTATATACAGAGCTCCTAAATGCTGGGCCCTTCCCAGGAATGTGTGAGGTTTTCCAGACTAGGTAACCAGCAGAGAAATCCCAGTGCCTGCTGGGGACACACTGCTGGTGAAAGCCTGTGTACTGTGAGGTCCTTGCAGGACCATGGAGAGATGACTGGTTGCACTAGGCCAGGTGCTGGAGGCCAGGGAAGCTAACATCAAGGTGTTCTAAGCACACAGATGTTTAGCTCCAAAGTGAACTACTTCCTGACAGCTGAACAGAAGGGCGTCTCCTTAAGCCTCCATCTCTTGGTGCCTTCCCTTCCTCAGAGGGCAGTGCACCTCTGACGCTGCAGACTGCATCTGCCATGCCTGCCTCCCGCCTAAGCTTTCCTCTGTATTAGTCCTAGCACAGAGATCATTTCTCGAGCACCAGGCACGTGTCTGACACAGAAGTGGGCACTACGGCAGGTGCGGACAGATAAGCAGAAATCCAGAGACAGCCTGTCCAACATTTGACTCATGGGTGATCTCACATAAGCAAATGACTGTTGCTTGTAAAGTTGGAACAAGGAACGGAGGTTTGCGTGTTCTGCTTATAGCTGCGGGGGTCCCCCACAGCCAGGCGCAACATTGCTGGTAACCATCTAAAACTGTGGGCAGAAGATGGGGGATTCGGTGAGAGAAAGCTCCATCAATCATACGAAGATGTCAATAGCTACTGTCTGCAGTGGTAAATCAAGAAGCAGAACTAATAAATCACCCACAGAAACCACCGGAGTTGCATGATTACAGGCACGGGAGGGAGGGGGGTCTGGAGGCGAGTGCCGGTGCTGAAATCATACTCCTGTTGCTCATGAGCCATGTGACCTTTGACCTGTCAGTTAACTACTCCCTGCCTTAGTTGTCCATCTGTAAATGAAATAAAGTGATGGCACCCACCTCACATACTTCTGCTAGTCCTCAGGGAGGCAGTGTACAGCAAGCACAGCGCAGGGCTTGATCTATGATAAATAAACTCAGCAAATGTCAGCCACAGCTAAAACAATTTAAAAGCGATTGGCTTCCAAGGACCAGGATGTACGGAGGAGTGCCTTTTGTTATAGCCAAGTGACTTAATTTTATAACATATGCACACGTCAGATTACTAAAATAAGAATGTTAAATAGACATGCAGGGGCTGGGGACACGGCTCAGTTGGTACAGAGTGATTGCCTAGTGTGGACTAAATCCTAGAGTCAATCCTCAGCAGTATTCTCAGGGCATAGTAACAGGAAGATCCAAAGGTTAAAGACAGGGATAGAGGATGGGGGAGTGACTCAGTGGGTAAGCACTTGTTTTACAAGAATGAAGACCTGAGTTCAAATCCCAACTGCCCCTGTAAAAAGCTGGGTAGAGAGACAAGAGAATTGCTGGGGCTTGCTGGCTGCCAGCCTAGTTCTAAGGTCAGTGAGCGACCCTGTCTCAAGAGAACAAGGTAGAGATTGATAAAATGGGACACCTGTTGCCTTTTGTTCCTACTGCTCCCCTACACACACACACACACACACACACACCATGCACACACACACACCATGCACACACACACACCATGCACACACACATACCATGCACACACACACACCATGCACACACACACACATACACACACACCATGCACACACACACACATTATGCACACACACACAACATACATACACATACCATGCACACACACCCGTGTCATTACACCATAAACACCCCTCCTTGTGTGCACATGCATGCACACACACAAACACACAAACACACACACACACACACACACACACACTTACTTCATAGTCATCATCTCCAGGAGTTCAAGGTATGCTTAGGCTGCATGAGACCAAACAAACATGCAACTGGCTGTGGTGATACATATAATTCTAGTATTCAGGGTGCGGAGACAGGAGGATTTAGAATCCCAGGCTGGCCTGGGCTATACAGTCAATCCCTCTCACACGTGCAGACACCCACACATCCACACTGATTAGAAAATTTGGTTGTGAGATGGTTTGGGCCTGAGCAGCTTCCTTCCATCATACTTAGAAGTAGTTGTTTTAGTTGGGGTGTCTTGCTGTGAAGGGACATCATGACCACAGTAATTTTTATAAGGGAAAACATTTAACTGAGGCTGGCTTACAGTTTCAGAGGTTTAGTCCATTATCATCATGGTGGGAAGGATGGCAGTCTCAGAAGGATGTGGCGCTGGAGAAGGAGCTGGAGAGTTCCACATCTTGAAGGAGGTGCTGGAGAAGACTGTCTGCCAAACTGGATGCAACTTGAGCATAGGAGACTTCAAAGCCCTCCCCCACAGGGACACACCTCCTCCAAAAAGGCCACACCTCCTAATAGTGAATCTCCCTATGGGCCAAGTAAGTTCAAACACACGAGTCTCTGGGGGGGGGGGGGGCATACCTCAACAGTCATGTCCTGTTCTTTTTCTTTCTTTCTTTCTTTTTTTTTTTTTCATTCCCATAGGAACTTGACTGAACATTTCAAAATTATTTGGCAGAACATCTTAATCTTATGAGGGTAGAGGTCAGGATATAGGGCACCAGTTCTCAACCTATGGGTCACATGCCACAACCTATGGCATTATGCGCAAGACAAAACCAAACCAAACCAAACCATAGTTTTCTCCTCAACATCACCAGTAACTATTTGAAATATTAGGGCCAACCTGGGAGGGGTCAGGGCATCTAAACATAAGGCATGTTTGGGTGTGAGACCCTGACTACTCTAGCTCGGGACTCTGATTTCTGAGACAGTCCACGCACCTCAGACTCAGCCTTCCCATCTGGGCCAGTCCAGTCCACAGAGGACAGGGTGTCCCCGAAGCTGCCGGTCGCAGCTGGGATCTAATCATAGGCTTTCGCAGGCATCTGAAGTCTGTCCTACAGATCGGGCCCAGAAAGCTAGGGATACATGTAAGTTTTACGAGGCCACAAAGTCAGCATTATCAGGTCCCATGTGAGATGTCTGGTAGCGTGGGGACCCAGGTGACAGTGGGGGCTCCACTCCTGTTTCCTACATTCTTAGGAGGCTCACTTAGGTGGAGAGTGGGTCTTGGTAAGTCACGCCAATAAATGAGAGAAGAATTTAACAGAGCAATAGGACAGTGGGGTAGGTGGCCACAGGGAAGCATTGTACCCCAGGGCTGGAAATGTGTGTTATCCATCAGTGAGCCTGCACGGGAGGGGAGGGCTGGGACCAGAGCCTAGAGGGGAAGGCTTGTATGTAAAAGGCAGGGTGACTAGAACTGTGGACACTCAAAGGGGGAAACTTAACAGCAAGAGAACTATTTGAGACATCCTGGCACCATTCGGTCTCCCTCTGTAGTCTCCTCCCTGACTACCCTAGGGTCCAATCTATTGAGAACAAACAAATATGACTCTGCCACCCAAGTTCTGGCTAACCAATAGCAGAGGCTGGGCTCAAATTCAAAGCATTCCCTTGCCTCTGCCCACAAAACCCTGGGATTACAGGTGTGAGCCACCACCATGACTTCTAAAGATGTATCTCCACTCCTCTCTAAAGTACTGAGAGGCTTCACGGGGAGCTAAGGTGGATCCAATCCAGTCCATGCCCCACAGCGGGTTCATAACCAACACTTTAAGCAACCATGGCCCAGGGGCTAGTGTGTACCTCCACAGATCTGAATCTCACAGCTCACATAGACCTCCCAGAAGTTCAGGCACCCAACCCTGAAACAATCATTTTAACCAAAGACAGAGTGTTTGGATTGGCTGATACAGCAGTTGAGGGTGGAGATCACTTCTGATCCAGTCTCTGAGCTGAGAGAGGACTTGTGGATCTTAGTGGAAACTGACTGGAGCAGAAGGACCCATATTCCCAGGACCACAGTGCCAGGGTGCCCTGGGCACTTCCTGGATAATGGACTGGAGAGGAAGAAAGCCTGACTTCATAGTACCAAGGAGTGAGGCTGCCCTCTCTGTGAGCCTCCATTTCCAGCCTTGGGTCTTAACTTTCTGTGGTTCTGGCTCTCACCAGCCATTCAGATTCTTTGTTTTGCTTTTGTTGTTTTGTTTTTGGAGACTTAGTGTCATGTAGCTTAGGCTGGACTGGAACTTGCTAAGTAGCCGAGAATGATCTTGAACTCCTGATCCTCAGTAAGCCCAATTTCAAGGTTCATTTTTGTCACTTAAATCCAAGCTGACCTCTCTGGACTCACTGAAGTTTGCTGGCAGCCACCACCTAATAGAATGTCGGATGACCTACTGTGTAAACAACAGCAGCCTAGGCTCTAACTTGCTATAGAAAGAAGCTCTAGAGAGCCTGGCTACGGACCTGGGGTGCTGGGCTGAGCATGGTGACCCTTAGCATACAGCCAATAGCTTCAGAGCCTCCAGGCACCTCATACTGCAGAGGTGCTTGGAGAACAAATCTACTCCCCAGGGAGCCTCACACACCTAGAGAGACCCCTCTGCCCCACATCCCACCACCCATCTTTCACCTTCTTTGTACAAAAGTGGAAAATAACTAGGGACTGGAGAGATGGCTCAGCAATTAGAGCACTGGCTGTTGGAGAGAGAGAGAGAGAGAGAGAGAGAGAGAGAGAGAGAGAGAGAGAGAGAGAGAGA
>JADRCD010233441.1:12698-28425 GCA_019843815.1 Montemys delectorum | reverse complement strand
TCAATGCAATCCCCATCAAAATTCCAACTCAATTCTTCACAGACTTAGAAAGAGCAATCTGCAAATTCATCTGGAATAACAAAAGACCCAGGATAGCCAAAACTATTCTCAACAATAAAGGAACCTCTGGTGGAATCACAATCCCGGACCTTAAGCTGTACTACAGAGCAATTGTGATAAAAACTGCATGGTATTGGTACAGTGACAGGCAGGTAGATCAATGGAACAGAATTGAAGACCCAGAAATGAACCCATACACCTATAGTCACTTGATCTTTGACAAAGGAGCTAAAACCATACTGTTGAATTCTTAATATACCCAGACACTGAGGGAAATAAACATAAATTTCTTCTGGGAAAATCTAGAAGCATTGGCTCTCAATTATTATAATGATTTTTAAATGTACCAGTATTTTGTGAAAAAAACAAAAACAAAAAAAAAAGCATGTCCAGCATTGAACCAAGAGAAGCCACTAGAAGAAGAAACAAAAAACTCTCTACATAGAAGCAAACCAAAATAACAGCAAACAGAAACCAGCCAAGAACACACAGGAACCATGAGTCAATACAACTTTAAAGTGAGCCCTCTTGAGCTGGAGAGATGAGCAGCAGAAAGTATATCCTTTATACAATTGTGGGGACCAGAGCTTGGATCCTTAACCCTGATAGAAATGCAGGGAAGGCTTGGAAACCTGCCTATAATCCCAGAACATAGTGGAAAAAGAGGTAGGAGGTGCCTGAAGCAAGCCATCCAGATGAGCTCACTGAATCAATCAGCAGGTCTTTGTTCAAGCGGAAGACCTTTCTCAATATGTAGGATGAAGACTAATCAAGGCAGACACCCAGTATCACACCCACCCCACACACACGTGCCCATACACAGGCAAGCATGCATACATATATGTATGCGTACCACACATGTACACAGGCAAAAATTATAAATGTATGACTTTTCACAGAAGTAAAGAAATGAAAGAGCTAGCAAGATAGCTCAGTAGGTAAAGGCACTTGCTGCCAAACAGGAAAAGCTAAGTCCAATCCCCAAGTCCCATATAGGAAGGAAAGAATTGATTCATGCTAATTGCACTCTGATCTCCACGAGTCTTCTGTTGTACATATATGCCCCATAAATAGATAGATAGATAGATAGATAGATAGATAGATAGATAGATAGATATGTGAATTTTTAAAAATAAATATAAATAAGGAAAACTTCCAGCAGAGATCTAGAACAAATAAATGAATTTTTTCAAGGTTAAAAAATCTGATATAAAATTTGATTGATTATAGAATAGATATTGATTTGAAAATATGAACTGAAAAACAGAACAGAGGAATAATGATTCTAACTTAAATGCTCCTAGCAACATGGAATAGAAAACATGAAGGGTAAAAAAATTAACCATACGGAAAAGTAAAACTTGCTTAGTGGAATTTGTCACCTTTCTCTCAGTGATTCGTAGGAAAAGTGCCACTACAATATGCAAGCTGGTTTTATATGACTGTGCTTGAGTGTGGGCTTAACCACCAATAGAAAGTTACAGAAAATTACTAATGGATTAATTAATTTCACTTGTCAGCTTCATTGGGACACGAAATGCAAAGTGTTTGGTTAAAATATTATCCTGGGAGTACATATCCCTTTAAGAATTACCATTTAAATTTATAGACTTGAGTAAAGCCATCAGCTGCCTTCAGTTTAGGCAAGCCTCACAGAATAAAAGATCTGAATACATCTATGTGTTCCCTGAGTGAGTCCATAAACTGTTAGTATTGGGCTGGGGGTGGGCACAGACTGAGACAGACAGATGTCAAATGCAGAATATCATCCTGCTGTTGGCTACACTGCAGGACAAACTGAGCCCCAATCCTCACTTTCTACAGTAAGTGAAGTTCCCAACCTCTGTGGAAGTGACTTTCCCACTACTCTTGCTAAAGATCCATTGTCTTTCTCAGTGTTAGGCTCCCCTATGCTCTCTGAGTATGAACTATGAATTTTCTGGGAGCTGTAATGGACACAGAAAGGCAGCTGTCGTGTAAGACAAGATGCCTTGCCTTTCTCAGGACCAGCTTTGCTGGTGAGTGATCCTATTAGACTCAAGTCTTCACAGGATTAAAAATGGGGAGAAAAGAAGAAACACAGAAGGCCCTGTGATACCAAAACTGCGTAAGGTATATATAATGAAACCTAAAAAACAAATGTGATAAACCAAACATCTAAAGAACAGACAAAGAAAAAGTGTGTTCCTAAATTAAGAGTCATTACAGTATTGTAAAGATGTCAAGACTGTCCAAACTTACCTACAGTATTTATACAGCCATGGATTCTAATTGAAATCTCAAAATGAAATGTGTGCCCTCTACCTCTGTTCGTGGTAAAATTTGCTGAAACAACTCCCAAATTGGTATGAGTATTCATGTACAGGACATTCTTCTAAAAAGACAACAAAGCTTGTTGTATGAGATATTAATTTTTTATTTCTAATGAATAATAATGTTTTAAGGTAAATTAATTTATAAAAGATTTTCTGCATTTCACTAGAAAATCATACTCTACTAAGTCAAATGAAATATCTGTGGTACAAAACAGCCTCAACGATTTTCAAATAAGCCCCCAAAAGATTAATTTACTGCACTTGAATGATAGATTCAAACACACGGTACTAAAGTGCAAAACATTCTAAAAGTTAAGCAGAACTAAGCCGTGAACCTTGAGCAAAGAAAAAAAAGCGTGAGCAAAGAAAAGTTGACACCTGGAGTATATTAAAAAAACAAAGTTTCTCTTTAACTAGAAGCGCTATGAGAGAAGACAAAGAATGACGCAGAGTGGGGAAAGACATTGCCAACTAATTTTAACACAAAGGATAGTACGGAAATCAGACAAAAATCTCTTATCAGTCCACTGGGAAAACATAACTACAAGCAGGAGCAGCCTTAAAGGATGTACTTTCAAGAAGAAAATATTGGAAAAGCTAATAAATACTTAAACAAAAAAACATGAAGTCAGTCCCCAGTGTAGTTAGCAATAAGGAAATTAAAAGTTAAAGTCACAAGAAAAGCAGCTCCCCACCAGGAACTTAGACTCACTTTTGAGAAACTCACACGACTGAATGTTGGCAAGAGTGTGGGTTATTTAGCACTTGTCTGTCCTGGTGAGACTGTAAATTGGCACAAATGCTTGAAACATGGTTTGGAATTTTCAACTAAAATTTCACCATCCCCTTAACCTCTGACTCAGAAAGTTCATCCTTGGGTGTGTGTGTGTGTGTGTGTGTGTGTGTGTATCACAGAAGTCCATGTGCGTATGCATAGAACCCTATAGAAGAGAGGTTGAAGCAGTTTTTTTGGGTGGGTTGATGTCCCTATCTCTCCATTGGGATTCCTGCCTGGCTACAGGAGGTGGCCTCTTCAGATTACCTATCCCCAATGCTGTGAGTCTCAGCTAAGCTCACCCACCCACACTGATTCTTGTTAGCCTCCTCTATCCCAGGTCTCTGGCAGGTTCTCAAGATGCACCCCCCCCAATGTAGGTCTTCAGATTTTCATTCATTCTCATGGCCATTTGGCCATCTCCTTGTCTCTCCCCACATATGATCCTGAACACCCTCATCCCCTTCCCCATCCCATTTCCCACTCAGTTCCCTCCCTCTATCTACCTCCTATAACTATTTGATTCTCCCTTCTAAGTGAGATTCAAGCATCCTCCTTTGGGCCTTTCTTCTTGTCTAACATCTTTGGGTTTGTGCAGTGTAGCACAGGCATCTGTATTTTATAGCTAATATACACTTATAAGTGAGTATATACTATGCATACCCTTTTGAGACTGGGTTATCCCACTGAGTAAGATATTCTCAAGTTCCATCCATTTGCCTACAAAATTCATGGTGTCTTTGTTTTCAACAGTTGAATAGTCTTCCATAGTGTAGAAGTAACGTGTTTTCTTTATCCATTCTTTGTTGAGGGGCATCTAAGTTGTTTCCAGTTTCTGGTGTTAAGAATAAAGCTGATATGAACATAGAGCAAGTGCCCCTTTGGTATGGTTGAGCATCTTTTGGGTATATGCAGGAGTGGTATAAATGGGACTTAAGATAGAGCTATTCCTTGTTTTCTAAGAAACCTCCAAATTGATTCCCTAAGTGGTTGTACAAGTTTGCTCTCTCACCACCAATGGAGAAGTGTTTCCCCTTGCTCCTCATCCTCACCAGCATGAGATATCACTTGAGGTTTTGATCTTATCCATTCTGATGGGTGTAATATAGAATCTGAGAGTCTTTTTAATTTAGATTTCCCTGATGATTAAGGACTGTGAACGTTTCCTTAAGTGCTTCTCAGCCATTCCAGATTCCTCTGTTGAGAATCTCTGTTTAGTTCTGTACTACATTTTTAATTGGGTTATTTGAGTTGTTGGTGTCTAACTTCTTGAGTCCCTTATAAAGTTTGGACATTAGCCCTTTTTCAGATGCAAAGTTGGTAAAGTTCTTGTCTTTTGTACCAATGAGTTCAAGGCTATTCCCCACTTTCTACTCTATTAGATTTAGTGTATCTGGTTTTACATTGAGGTCTTTGATCTATGTGGATTGAGTTTTGTACAGGGTAATAGATATGAATCTATTTGCATTCATCTACATGCAGACATCCGGTTAGACTAGCACCATTTGTTGAAGATGCTTTTTATTTTCCATTGTATGGTTTTTGCCTTCTTTGTCAAAAACCAAGTGTCCATAAATCTGTAGGTTTATTTCTAGATCTTCAATTCTATTCCATTTATCAACCCATCTGTTCCTACACCAATACAGTTGTTATCACTATTTGCTCTATAGTATAGCTTGAAGTCAGGGATGGTGATGCCTCCAGAAGTTCTTTTATTGTTCAGAATTGTTTAAGCTATCCTGGGTTTTTTGTTTGTTTGTTTTTCCATATGAAGTTGGGAATTCCTCTGTTGAGGTCTGTAAATAACTTTGTTGGAATTTTGATGGCAATTGCATTGAATCTCTAAACTCCTTACCAATTAAGATGGCCAGTTTCACTATTTTAATCCTACTGATCTATGAAATGTTCCCATCTTCTGATATCTTCTGCAACTTCTTTCTCCAGTGACTTGAAGTTCTTGTCATGCAGGTCTTTCACTTACTTGGTTAGAGTTACACCAAAATATTTTATATTATTTTTAGCTATTGTAAAGGGTATTTTTCCCTAATTTCTTTCTTGGCCTGGTTTATAATAGAGGAGGAATACTGATAATTTTTTAGTTCATTTTGCATACAACCACTTTATTAAAGGTGGTTATCAGCTGTAGGAATAGTCTGGTAGAATTTGGGGGGTCATTTATGTATACTATCATCAGCCATCAATAATGCTACTTTAACTTCTTCCTTTCCAATTTGTACCACCTTGCTCTGCTTTCATTGTCTTGTTGCTCAAGCTAGAATTTCAAGTACTGTTTGAGTGGGCAGCCTTGTCTTGTCTCTGATTTTAGTGGAATTTATTTAATTTTCTCTCCATTTATTTTGATGTTAGCTATTGGCTTGCTCTATATTGTTTTTATTATGTTTAGTATATGCTTTGAACCCATGATCTCTCTAAAACTTTTAGCATGAAAGGGTGTTGGATTTTGTCAAAGGTTTTTGTAGCATCTAATGAAATGATCACATGATTTTTTTTCTTTCAGTTTGTTTATTGTGGATTACATTGAACCATCCCTGCATACCTGAGGTGAAGCCTATTTGATCACTGTGGATGATGTTTTTCTGTGTGCCTGGATTCAGTTTGCATGATCTTTGCATTGATAATCATAAAAGAAATTGGTCTGAAATTCTCTTTCTTTATTGAGTCTTTGTGTGGTTTAGGTATCAGAATGACTGGCGTTTCATAGCCTGAGTTTGGTACCATTCCTTCTTTTTCTATTGTGTGGAATAGTTTGAGGAGTATTGGTATTAGTTCTTCTTTGAAAGTCTGGTAGAATTCTGCACTAAAACCATCGCCCTTGGATGTTTTTTGTTTGTTTGTTTGTTTAGTTGTTGTTGTTTTTAGTTGGGAGACTTTTAATGAATTCTATTTTCTTAGGGGTTAATAAGGCTGCTTACGTAGTTTACTAGTTTGATTTAACTTTGTAAGTGGTATCTGTCTAGAAAATCATCAATTTCATTAAGGTTTTCTAATTTTGTTGAATACAGGTTTTGAAGTAAGACCTAATGACTTTGTAAATTTCCTCCTTGTCTGTTGTTATGTTTTCTCTTTCTTTGTTTACTTGATTACTGTCCCTGTCTTTTACTTATTTTGGCTACAGGTTTGTCTATCTTGTTGATTTTCTCAAAGAATCTGCTATTGGTTTCACTGATTCTTTTTTATTGTTTTTCTTTGTTTTTAGTTGATTGTTTCCGGCCATGGTTCTTATTATTTCCTGCCATCTTCTTCTCGTAGATGTGTTTGCTTCTTCTAGAGCTTTCAGGTATACGTTTAAATTTCTGGTAGGAGAACTTTCTTATTTCTTTATGTAGTCACTTAGTGCTATGAATTTAGTACTCTTAACACTGCTTTCATTGTGTTGCATAAATTTGGGTATGTTTGCCTTCATTTTCATTTAATTCTAGAAAGTCTTTTATTTTTTTCTTTATTTCTTTCCTGACCCACAAATCATAAAGAGTTGTTCAATTTCCATGAATGTATGTACTTTCTGGTGTTCTGTTGTTGTTAAACTCCAGCTTTAACCCATAGTGATCCAATAAGATACTAGGTATTATTTCAATCTTCTTGTATCTGTTCAGACTTGCTTTGTGACAGACTGTACAGTAAATTTTGAAGAAGAATCCTTGAGGTATTGAGAAGAAGATATATTCTCTAGTATTTGGGTAAAATATTCTGTAGACCTCTGTTAGGTCCATTTGGTACATAATGCTCATTAGTATCATTATTTCTGTTTAGTTTTTGTCTGGATGACATTTCAGTTGGTGAGAATGGGGTGTTGAAGTCTCCCACTATTAATGTGTGGGGTTCAATGTGTGATTTAAGCTTCAGCAATGTTTCTTTTACAAATGTGGCTATCTTTGTGTTAGGGGCATAGATGTTCAGAATTAAGATATCATCTTGATATATTTTTCCTTTGATGAATGAGTATGAAGTGTTGGATAAGTATGAAGCTTTTTGAATTTCTGTTAAGAAGTAAGGTATAATTCTGATAGATCTGCCATTGTACATCTTCCCTGCCCCTTTATATTAGTTTTGGTTGAAAGTCTATTTTATTAGATATTAGAATAGCTACTCCAGCCTGTTTCTCTTGGATCTGTTTGCTTGGAAACTTTTTCCAGCTCCTTACTGTGAGTTAATGCCTAGCTTTAGTGCTGATGTGTGTTGCTTGTATGCAGCAAAATGATGGGTCCTGTTTTTACATCCATTCTGCTTAGTCTGTGTGTCTTCTTATTGGGGAATTTAGTCCATTGATATTGACAGATATTAATTACCACTGATTGTTAATTCCTGTTATTTTGATGTTGATAGTATTAGTGAGGGTGGAGACTTCCCTTGTCTTTGCTAGTATGGAGGTATTTCCTATGTTTTCTAGGATGTACTTATCTTCATTGAGATGCAGTTCTCCTTGAAGTATTTTCTGTAGGGCTGGATTTGTGGATAGATATATTTTTTAATTTATATTTGTCTTGAAATATTTTGTTTTCTCCATCTATGGTGACTGACAGTTTTGCTGGGTTTGGTAGTGTAGGTACATATCTGTGTTTTTTTAAAGGCAGCAAGATATCTATCTGTCCAGCCCTTCTAGCTTTTAGAATCTCTGTTAAGAAGTAAGGTATAAATCTTATACATCTGCCATTGTACCTTACCTGGCCTTTCCCCTTTGCTGCTCTTTATATTCTTCCTTTGTTCTGTAGATTTTGTTGATTATTATATGTAGGGAGGATTTTCTTTTCTGGTCCAGTCTAATTGGTATTCTATTCATTTCTTGTATGTTTGTAGGCATCTCTTTTTTTAGGGTGGGAAAGTGTTCTATGATTTTGTTGAAAGTATTTTCTGGTCTTGGAGCTGGGACTCTTCACCTTCTTCTCTTCCTATTATTCTTAGGTTAGGTTCTTTCATGGTATCCCAGATTTCCTGGATATTTTGTGTCTAGGATTTTTTAGATTTAATTTTTTCTTTGACTGATTTATCAGTTTCTTCTACACTTTATATTCTCTTGTACTCTGTTGGTGATGTTTGCATCTGTTGTTCCTGTTCTCTTCCCTGGGTTTTCTATTGCCAGAATCCCCTCAATTTGTTTTCTTTGTTGCTTCTATTTTCATTTTCAGGTATTGAATAGCTTTATTCATTTCCTTCTCCTCTTTCTTTAATTTTATTTTCCTGTATTTCTTTAAGGGATTTATTCATTTCCTCTTTAAATGCCTCTATTATCTTTATTAGATTGGATTTAAGGTCATTTTCTTCTGCCTCAGTTGTGTTTGAATATCCACTTGCTTACTGTAATAGTTTGGCTGTGCTCTGAAGCTGTCATATTGTCCTGGTTTTTGCTGATTGTGTTCTTTCAGGGGCATTTAGGTATCTGGATGGTTTAGGCCCTGGATGTTCCTATTGTAGTAGATATTGGGAGGGGGCCTAACCTCAGGGATCCCAGTGTTTGGGCTGTATGGTTCCAGATCAGCCGGTCTGGTGAAGATGGGTGAAGAGTTGATGGGACAATGGAGTCCTGCTGAAGATAGCAGTCTACTCAGAGTAGCTGTGGGTACCACAGAGGACTCAGCAGACAAGGAAGATGGGCGTAGGAAGGGAATCTAACCTGTGACTTCTTTTGAATTGGATTTAACTTAAATACATACAAAGATACATACAAAGGCACGAGTGTTTAGATTTTTTTCTCATGAAGATGCTATTTGGGGTGATTAGAAGGCAGCAAAAGGCTAACCTGACTGAAAGACTATACTCTGTGGCTTTGAAAATTCATGATCATGGCTCCAGCTTTGCCTAATCTTTTCCCTGACACTTCCTTTCCTGTATTGCACTATTTCACTTAACCCACATTTGGCTCACCACTTGTACACCATCTGATCCTGAGATTGACTGAAGCCCTGTATAAGAAACTGTCTCTTATACCTTTGCCTGCAAGTTATGATGTCAGCACCAAACCTAATGCCAGCTGAATTGAAATGTATGATTTCTGTAAGAGCATGTGTTGACAGCTGCTTTCCTCATGGTCTCCCTTCTTGGTTCCAAGAATCCATAAAATCTTATAACCACACAAACCAAAATTACATAGGAGACATTCAGTTGGACTTGGCACAAAGATTTTGTGAGTGAAACTGAGCTTCTTTTTTTTTTTTCCCAGAACTTTCTAAGTCTACCCCCTGGGCATGGTCTCAGCTACATTCTATTTGGGCTACTGGGTACTGTCTGTCTCCAGTCTCCTCTCACAGACCTTGCTCAGCCAGGTGGGATGGTTGGCCCACCTCACTTGTTCAAGGGAAGAAGAAGTTCCTGTTTTCGCTTAACAACATGTGTGACATCACTGAAGCAAACGAGCTCTGGGTTAGAAAGATTTCTAGTATTTCTGTGATTCCCAAGGCTTCTTGTGGAACTTTGCCAAGACAGGAAGGCATCTAACAGACAACTCTCACTTAACTCAACATCTGCTGCTTGGACCTCGGGTCCTGGAGACAGCTTTGCAATCTATGTTGAAATCGCATTTCCTTTCATTTTGCAGTATAACCAATTCTGACTCTCCTCGGTAGCACTGTCCTTAAATATCATTTAACACTTGTTAGGTTAGGTTAAAATTACAAATATTTAATTATAAAAATCATTAACATGACCTCCCAGGACACCAAGATAAAAAGAGGGACTTAGAGATTTCCTACAACCAAACTTTCAGGGACATTTTTATTTCCAGACAAAACCAAAGTACCAAAACATGGACTACAAGCTCTTTCTCTCTGTCTGTCCTTTATCAACCACCCTTACTAAGCTACATCATCTCCCTCTAGCCCAGGTACACATCTATGCCGACTGTGTTGGGCCAGGTCTCAACCTGGAGGACCCACTCCTTTCTGTACGTGTAGAATATTGTTTGTACTCTAGGCTTCCAGGGAATCGCCATGCCTTCTGAGCATCCACCTGGAAGCTGGTGTGCTTTCACATACAGTGATCCTCTGAATGTTCACTACTGAAATTCTAAGCAGCATGATTCTAAATAGTATCTCATTTTGATGGGTTCATCAATGTACAAGATGCACAAGTGAGCACCGTCAATCAAAAAAAGAAAAAAAAATATAAGCAAGGCTCTTAAAGCCCTCTAATGTGTATTTATATCAACCATTATATGTGTACATTATTAACATTTGTTTTATAAAGTAGTTATAATGGTTACAATGTATTATATATAATATGCATTGTAATACAAAATATGTTACTTATTACTTGTAGTCAAGGGCTACACAGTAGCATCCTGCACATGTCTCAAAATACAATCCTGCCATTACATGACATATGAATACATTGTTGTATGTGCACACTGTTATACATGTATGTTGTAATATTTTTAATATCTTGAATAAAACACACCAATACCCATTTGATATATCGTACTTGATTGCAACATGGCTTTACTTCCATGTCATTGTCTCGTAAGCCAGAGTAAACCCCAGATACCTTTTCGTAATGTGAACACACTTTTTAAATAGGTACTGCTTTTGGTGAATGACATCCCCTAAGTCAGTAGTGCTAGGTTTCTGAATGCTCTCTCGTGACAATCTTTGGATACAGTCTTTGGAGGCTTGAAGGAAATAGTGAAGCTTTGCAAAAATGACAAGTGAAGGTTTTAGTGCTGTTGTTTTCTGCTTTCTTCACACACAGTTGTTAATTAGACCTTTTGATTTCTGAGGGAGACCAGATGCTAGTGAACTGTACCCTTTACATCAAAACAAGATACTTGATTGCCATGAGGGTACACACCTGTAATCCAAACACCCAGGATGGCAAAGTGTGAGGACTGAAACAAGTAACAGGTTGACCAGGGATATATAGAGTGACCTTGTATGAAAAACAAAAATATTGTTTTGGGGACCTCTTGGATTCCCCTCACCAACAACTTGAAATGAAGATTCTAATGCAGGTCACTGGAAAGGGCGTGGTAGATAGTATATGGCTTTGGATAGTAACATCATTCCATGTGACATAACTTCATAAATATATGTATATATAGTACAATTTTAAGCAAGCATAAAATATTATATTTTATTCTAAGTAAACATGTAATATGATTCCTTATGGCCTTTTCCAACATTCTGAGTGCTACTTATCTTTCTTCCTCCATCCCAAAGCTTATTTTACATAAATAAAACAATGGCCTTGCAAATTAAATGAAAAGCATATCATCTCTACTATGTCTAGTGGATGTTGCAGGGTTTTACTAATTACAAAGGTAATTACAAAAGAGATGCCTGGGGAGATGGCTCAGCAGTTAAAGTACTTCTCAGGAAAGAAGGAAGACCCATGGAGCCTGTGTAAATGTTGAAGGGCATGGCAGCTTGGCTATAATTTCAACCTCCAAGGTGAAGATGGAGGAGTCCCTAGCTCAAGGTGGCTTAGCTGACTGACTAGCTGTATTGATGAGCTCTGAATTTGACTGAGAGATCCTGCTTAAACAAACAAACAAGAAATAGTGCAGGATGATGAAGAAATGATTCCTAACATCAATCATATATATATACACACATACACATGTATATGCACATATGTATAAAATACATATATACAAGCTCATCACACACGTAAACATGAAAAAAAAAAAACTAAGGAAAAAGTACTAAGAGCATGATCCAACTCTAGAATTCATCAAGATACCTAGATGTCCCTGGATTCTGATTGGCTTCAGTCTTCAAGAACCCAAAGAACTAAAGGACCAGCCAAGTAGCGGTTTCCTTAGTAGCCACCCAATACACCTATACACCCCAGTTATTCTGCATCACCGTTTCAAAGGCTTCTCCTCGATTGTCTGACCCATGTGATTTTTTGTGGGGTCATCTCTTCAGGCCTCTGACACATTTGACAGAAGGAACAGCGAGCGGGTACATGTCTGCTCAGGGGCGCTCTAGCCCTTCTGCCTCCACCAATAAATCACAGAGCCTTTGAGAAGGCAGCCACCTCTGGGCTGAACACAGCAAGTGTTGAACTGTGAGTAATAATTTATACCACAGAGTAATTTCAGACTGAAAGTGAAAAAGATTTCTCGACCCTCCCGCTGCTGAAAGGGGACGTAAGTCATATAATTTTATGCCAGCAACACATGTATCATATGAAGGGGGAAATATTCTTTCGGTGACCTGAATGTTATGTGTTGTCATTAAAATATGTTTAGCCAAGGCTGTGGCTCAATTTGAAGCCCATTTGAGGGTATGTGTCATGCTTGGTCTCAGGCAGGACCTGAAGCCAATTTAGAGAGTGTGTGTTATGGGAAGTCTTCATATTGGAGGTGTGAAATTTACAGTCAATAGAAAGTAATTTTCTGATTGGAACTTAGCCCAAATATTGCAGTGGGCCTAGTAAGAATGCCATGGGACCTGTAATATTCATCAGTGATGGATTCTGGGGTTTAAATTCTCTCTCTCTCTCCAACTAGAGCAAGGGCAGACAGGCAAGAGCTAGACAAAAACCATAAAGAAGCAGTGAAAATTAAGGAGACTCATCCTGGCCTTATCTAAGACCTCTCCTCAGAGTTACCAATAATTCTTTGCTCACCAGACCATCAACAAGGTTTTCAAAAAATGATTCTCCTCCTTGAACCCGTGTTCTACTTATAGCCCTGCACTTGGAGACCTTCCAATTCCATATACTCCCCGGTCTCCAGGCATGCTAAACCTTCTTCCATGGATGCTTGCTTGAGACTCAGGCACCAGCCGACAGTCATAACAATTTCCATAACTTTCAGATTTATGGGTTGGAAAGTGGAGAGATTCTCTCGGAATCTTGGAACGCTGCCTCATTGTGTCTGCTTGATCCATTTTATCACGTTGTGACCCCAGAAGCATAACATTCCAGAACGATCAAACACATGCCTGTAGCCAAACTACACATTGACTCTTGGATCCTTAGGGCAACTTAGGGGAATTCTAGAAATAGAGACTTTGGACACACACACACACACACACACACACACACACACATATATATATATATATATGTCAAAATTCCTAGCTGGTTATAATATCCAGACCCAGCAAGGACCATCAACCTAGCCATGATCCTTCATGCAGACACAATTCACCTGAGAAGGTTTCAACTGCAGATTTCAATCCACTCCCTAAGAGTGTATATTTGTACAGTATCTAGATGGGACTGATGCTAATTACAAGCAACTGGGTCATGTTTTATGTATTAAGTCTCTCACCCATTTCTTCAAATCTAATAGGGTATCTTCTGTGAACACTTGCCTTATGTTTCCAGGCAGAATCAAGCCGCCTGCTGCTTCTGTGTTCTCACACTCTGCCTATGGTCTTATCCAGTCCTTTAATTATTCATTGGCTTGCCTGCCTTTTTCCGCACACAGAAACACATGCCATATATTGCAAGCACTTTAGGGACAGAGGCTATGGAACCCTTCATTCACTCAAGAACAGGCCAAGGAGAAGGGTTTAAGAATTTGACTGTTCTTATTCACTTCTGTGTATTCGTCAGCAAGGTATATATTTGGTAACAGCAAAATTCCTTACTGTAGCTGTGTGAATTGTACTGATTTTACGTGTTTATCATCTAAATGAGACTGAAAGCATTTTTTAGCTAAGAAGTTGTTCAGTTAGCTACCAATGAACAAATTACAAACTTCCGCATATTAAAAATAAATAAGTAAGTAAAGAAATAATATTGTTTTGCACAATTAAAGGTCATCAGGTTGGCATGAGGGGTCAATCACAATGATGAGGTCCTTTCCCTAGTGAGAGCACCAATTTTACTCTAGTGGTGATAAATGTGCTTCCTTAGCTTCCCATCACATAGGGACAGTCGTAAGATCTTTGCTTTTCCATGTTTTTGACAGTGAATTTATACCGGTAAGGGCCTCCTGATGAAAGTTATCATGTTATCTATGGGAATTTTTTAAAAAGGCAGACCTTTCACAATAGTACCAGAATTAGGTCTCTCTCTCTCTCTCTCTCTCTCTCTCTCTCTCTCTCTCTCTCTCTTTCTTTCCCTCTCCCCTCCTCTCTGTCTGTCTTCCTCCCCCTCTCACCCCTCTGCCTTTTAAAAAAAAGTCAGATTCAACTGCTATCTACTTTTATTTGTTTATTTGTCTGAAGCAGGAACTCATATAGTTCTGGCTGGCTTTGAACTTGCTAAGTAGCAAAGCCTGGTCTTGAACTCCTGATCCTCCTAATTCTACCTTTCATATGATAGGGCATCACATCTGCCTTTTATTTTTATAATTTTATAAGATCAAGCATCTAGGAGAAATTTTCCACATGAAAATAGAAAAAAAAGAAAGCATTTCTCTGAAATCCTGCCAGGATTCTAAAATTCCAACAGGAGTCTTTAATATTCCTCTGCATATTAAAATATGAATCTTACCCAAGAAAATTAACGTTGATCTTTTTGTTTGTTTGTTTGCTTTTTTTGAGACAGGGTTTCTCTGTGTAGCCCTGGCTGTCCTGGAACTCACTCTGTAGATCAGGCTGGCCTCAAACTCAGAAATCTGCCTGTCTGCCTCCCAAGCACTGGGATTAAAGGCGTGCGCCACCGCCGCCCCGGCTAATGTGAATCCTAAGGGGTATCCACTACTGGCTTTATTTGAGTTTGTCAATTTCACATGGCTGCATGGAATTTTCAAAGAAGTAAACCACAATACATTCCTTTGGATTCAAATTGAGTGTCTTCTATCTCTTCCTGTCCCTTGAAAAGAAAAAGAAAGGCAAGGCAAGGAGAAAGCCTTCCAAGAAAAGTGTGATTCCCTCTGGAGGAAGCTGAGAGCCACAGGGAGGCTCCCTTAGCCAAGCTGAGCAGCCCTGGAGGAAGCAGGAACTTGGACTTGCCTTTCCTTGGACTGAGGTCCTCTTGCTGGAAATCTACTGGCCCCGTGATGATCAGAGGGCAAGGCAGCACATTCTGGTACTGGGGAGCCGTGAGACCTAGAGCTTACACTCACTGTAGAGAGAAATGACTTAGCGTTTTCCTCCCTAGCCTGCTGAAGCACCTTTTCTCCTGGCATTTCACTCCTTCCTTAATTTCCTGTAGGTCTCCCCTACTTTACCATCAAGAAAATCTTCATGGGAAAAAAGAAGAATGGCAGAGCAGAGCAATTGAAACACAAAACAGCTCCCAGGAAACATCACCTGAGCTTTACACAGAGAGAGGTATATGTATAGGTATATGTATATATGTGTGTATATATATTCTTACTGAACCATCTGTCCTGAAGAGGGACCAGTAGCACATTCTTACAGAAGTTTTACTTTTAATCCACCATTAATTCCTTTTCGGAACCTGACTTAATCTTGCTATTATTCTCCCCACACACAACTTAACAAACACTATGTGTCATTTGATTTTTCTCATATAGCAAGACTCTACCAGGATGAAACAGAAGCAGGATGTGTGCAGTGATTTCCATACACTTTCCCTCTGCCGACAGCTCACAGCTCTGATTAGTGATGGAGCCTCAAGACCAGAGAGACAAAGTTCTCCCTCTGCCAAACTAAATATCTAAATATTCTCTCTCTCTCTCTCTCTCTCTCTCTCTCTCTCT
>JADRCD010233440.1:26084-41534 GCA_019843815.1 Montemys delectorum | reverse complement strand
TATGAGCATATCACTCTTAGTGTTATTGCTGCTGTTCATCTTTTATTAATTTTTTAAAACTTCACATATATGTATATTACTTTCTGATTATTGTCATGGTAACCTTCTCCTATCTCCCTTCTGCTACAGTTACTAGTCCCCTTCGTCCCTTTTTGTCATTTATGTCATTTTGTTTTGTTTTGTGACCCACTGAGTTGAACAAGAGCCACCTATGTGACTAGGGATTTGTAACCGTCTAGTAGAGCTTGGTGGGCTCATCAGAGGGTCCATAACTGAAGGCAACATCTGGCTCTTCTCAGAATCCATCAGTAGACCATGGTTCACCGGGGAAGAGGAGTACCACTTGGACCCCTACCTCATCTGTGGTTGCCCAGTCTTGTTCAAGCCCATTTTGATGTAAGACTATGATTCCATTGATGGAGTCATGCTCATGACACAGTGTTTCATAGCACTTCTCACTGTACTGGGCCTTTTACATTCTCTCTCTGCCCCTCTTCAGCCAGTCATAAAGGGGGTGGTATGAATGCCCCATTGAGGGTGGAGCACTTCACGGTCACGTATTTTCAGGGTCTTGAACATGTCTGCATTCACCAATGTCCGTTATAGGAACTATTTCTCTGACTAAGAATGAGAGCAGCATTTGTCTGTGGATATGTTTATAAGTATGTAGAAGACAACTTGGCACTGTCAGTTTAGCTAAGCAGCAGTAAGAAGTTCCCCACTTGGTTGTAGAACCTCCTTAGCCACAGGTCTTAACTGGGTTTGCAGTACCAGGCATGAATTCCCTCTTGGCAGGCAGGCCTGGAAACTGAGCCCGGTGCTTGGTTTCCCGCTAAGAGTTGGGCTGATGTTGCACATCTTGCCTGCAGGTTGGTGCTGCAGCTTGTGGGTTCATCATGTGGAGATTGATGGTTATTGATGCCTTTTCTTCCCCAGCAGCTGGCGTTGCATCCTCCGGCAGTATGATAGCTGGTCAGCAGGGAAGAAGTTCCAGTTTGGTTTCTCCATATCTTGCACCCAAGGTGGGTAGTGTCTTCAGCAATAAGAGCCTTACCGACTGATTCTGGTGAACAACCAAGAGGAGCGACAGCAGCCGGTACTATGCAGGAAGCCTCTGGGCTCTCTGACCAACAGCAGGAACGGAAGTACCCCACATCTGGCAGGAGGCTTTTGTTTAATAACCCCTGGCTATTAGGCACTTTCGTCTACTGCTTTGGTTTTTGTTTGTTTGTTTGTTTGTTTGTTTGTTTGAGACAGGGTTTCTCTATGTAGCCCTGGCTGTCCTGGAACTTACTCTGTGGACCAGGCTGGCCTCGAACTCAGAAATCCACCTGCTTGTGCCTCCCAAGTGCTGGGATTAAAGCCATGCACCATCTACTGCTTTGTTATTGCCAAGTATTAAGAGAAGTTTCAGAAATTAAGGAACACAGAGGAGACTAATCACTATGAGATACACAGAGGAGAGACTATTCATATGAGATAATGTTAATTTTTGTTTATTTTTTTTTTTTCCAATGATGAAGGCCAAGCCCAGGGCCTTGTGCTTGCTAGGCAAACACTCTACTACCAAATCCCCAAGCCAAGAAATGTTAATTAAAAATAACAAAGTTAGCTAACGTTGTAGCTTTTCCTGTGTTAACTTTTACTCAGTGAGCTTTATGCTTTCTTTCCCATAGGAATATATATAAATCCAAAGTGAAACTTGGTGCCTTTTAATGCCAACATGAACCCCTAAATTTCCCAGAAGGCGTCTAGAGACTGTAGGACACCATATTGTTATGGATCAGGGTTAGAGTTCAGCTTTGTAATCTTTATAATGAAGTGCTTAACACACTATCTACCGATCTATGCTATCTGTCTGCCTGCCTGCCTGTCTGTCTGTCTGTCTGTCTGTCTATCTATCTAAAATCTCTGTGGCTAGACATACCCTTTTTTTTTTTTTTGAGGCACAGTCTGTGGTTTTAGACTTGCAGACACTCCAGTCACCCCACTCTTTCCTCTACCTGAAGAGCTCCGTCTTTTCCTGTATCCCTGTGCTCAGATGGCGCCTCGGCAGGAGGCTGTCCATCCTTCTAAAGCAGTAGCCTTCCCCTCCCCCCCCAACTCTTCTCCATCCTGCTTCCTGTCACCATCCTTTTCCATCCTAGTGCCTGACAGAAACATTACAAAGCAGCAGACGTTTCAAAAATAACGAAAGTCCTTGAGATTTTGTAGTTTTCCTCTTTTATGGCAGTTAGGAGTTTTAAGTAATCCACAGTGTCTCTGGAGGGTGCTAGTACATGCACAGAGAAGATAATGCTGCACAGTTGGAGAAGAGAGAGGGTGGACTATCTAAAGAAGAGTGCTGTGAAAAGATAGTTGAGAAGAAAGGAAACCAAGTTGACTTTCTATGCATATCTGTGCTAGTCATTTGCTAGAAAGCAGGGTAGAGAACGATTTCTTGTCAGGCCTATCTGGTACTCTGAAAAAAACTAAAATTCTAGATCAGAAGCAGCAGATGTTTATTCTGAGAGAAGTCTGGCTTCATCCATGCCCAGTCACTGTTAAATTTCTACTCTGTGCTGCTCACTGTTCTATACAACCTTCAAACTCCTAAGGAACTAAAACGGCTGAGTTTGGAGAGTTATACAATTTTAGGGGGGAAAAGGATATGATATGATTTTCAAGTATTGCTAATCATGAGAAAGGAAGCCCTTTTAAGGCTGTGGAGCGAGGAATTTAGAAAGGGCTGGTATTGGATAGTCAGGGAAGCCCCTCTCTTTTCCCTGGAAGGAGAATGGGCTGGTCAGAGAGAATGATCTGTGTAAAGATCCTGGGGTAGTGACATTGTATGGACTGAGCGGTTGCGTGTGTACGCATAAAGACATACACGCTCAACACTGATTAACGAAGAGGATGACATGAATTTGAAAGAGAGCAAGGGGGTGGGATACAGGACAGTTTGGAGGGAGGAGTGGGAAGGGGGAGATAATGTGATTATATTATAACAACAAAAATTACAGGGTGGGTTAGAGGGGTCATTTAGAACAGCGGTTCTCAACCTGTGAGTCCTGACCCCTTTGACAAACCTCTGTTTCCAAAAATATTTACATTGATTTGGTGACAGACGCATAATTACTGTTATGAAGTAGCAATGAGACTAATGTATGGTTGGGGATCATCACGACATGGGGACCTGTATTAAAGGGTTGTGGCATCGGGAAGGTTGAGTTAGTGCTCTAGGATCCAGCCAGGTCAGTCAGGCTGAAACCGGAGTGAGGAGCAGGACGGCAGTGGGTGTGAAGAGGTGCTGGACCTCGAGAAGTTAGACCCCGTGTGCATGGCATTGTAATGCTTTCGGATTGGAGGAGACTTTGGGTTTTAAAATTCTGATGATTCTGAAACTGAGATTGTCACCTAATGCCTAGTAGACGGTGAGCTCTAAATTGTGAATAGCAGTAGGCCCATAAAAAAGTATGCAGGGGGACGCAAGATGGCTGTTGGGTAAGAGCACTGCCCGCCCTTCCAGGTGACATCGGTTCATTTCCCAGCACCAGGTGGCAGCTGACAACCGTCTCTAATTCCAGCTCTGTGGCATCTGACACCCTCCTCTGGTCTCCACAGGCACTGCATGTGCTATAGAGACATCGTGTAGGCCAAAGATCCATACACATAAAAGAAAACTAAATACAATCTCAAAAGTGTGGTGATAGACGTACACATTGAGGATAATAATCATTCATAGAGGTTCCTTTTTGTTTCTGCTGTTGTGGTGGTGGTGGTGGTGGTGGTGTGTGTGTGTGTGTGTGTGTGTGTGTGTGTGTGTGTTGGTTCTGATGGAAACTATAATTCATATACTTGGTTGATATTTTTAAAAAACTTATTCATGATCTCCTAATCTAGCCTAATCCCCAAATTTAAAGATGAATAAGCTGAGACATGCTTTAAGGCCTCATTGCAGCATTCTTGCTGTTTGCCATCCCACTGGCTTGTGTACACGTCCTGTGTATACCCAGCTGACCCTGTACTGAATTACTTCTGGCTTCTCAATGAAGGGAAGGAGTTAAAAGCTGAAAACAAATTTTACACACACACACACTCACACACATTAAATCTTTATACCGCAAGGAAGTTGTTCTTGAGGTAACTAAGAGAACCTTTATTTTTAAATCGTTTCCCTCTCATACACTTGACTTAGGTGTTAGGAGGCAGGTGGGGAGAGTCACCTGTTATTCGCCCTCCGTGACAGTAGGTGTTGAGCATGATCATTTCACCAGTGGCTAAAAACCAAGGCTTCAAACTTGCTTGAGAACAACCTGGGGAAGTGACAAACACATAAGATTAGGTCCCTTCTTAATGTGATTAGACAGCGTTGGCCTGCCCTGTCGTGAAGGTGACACAGTAGAATCAGGAGACAACCTGTATCAGGGAAGCCTGGGGCTCTTCAGAGTTCCTGTCTGCCTGCTGTTGTGTGCAGCTCTCGGTGTAGTAATGTCCTGATTTGTGAACACTCAAGGTGTGCAGCTCCACAGTTGAGCCCAGGTCGAGGTTTTATTTTTATTTCTTTAATTTACAGCTGTTTAATTTCTGAAGTGCCGTAGTTAGGGTGAAGATGTGGAATGTCTCATTTAACTCTAGGCATGACGCTGCAGCTTTCATGTAGCTGTAGAACGAATGACACGTTAGCTTTGTTTTTAAACCTTCGATTTCTAGAAGATAGAGTGGGACATACTGTGTTTTTTGTTCTTTGTTTTTTTTTTTTTTTTTTTTTTCAAAAATTTATGATTCACCTGACTAGGCCCTATGCAAAATTTGCTGTGATTTAGCGCAGTACTAAATTGGTGAGCATGTAGAGTAGTTGGTTGTGTGACCCAGCTTTGGTGACATGTCGTAACCACGGTGAGGACTAGGTGGCGCTCCTCCATCACTGAATGGCGTTCTTTCTGGCTGGATGTCCTTTCTGGATCCTTTCTAGCGCTTCTTAATTTCATCACTGTTCATATTGGTGTGCCCACTCAGATGCCACTCAGTAGAAGTCAGGAGTGCACAGAACCACTGATTATGTCTCATAAAGAGATAGATTTAAAAAAAAGGAAAGCAATGTAAATGATGAATTCTTCTGTTGCATTAAACTTGAAAATGCTGTTTGTCTTACACAAAAAATGTAAGGCATCAACTTTAAATAATATCTGAGTTATGTGAGGCTGTCTAGGTAAATGCATGAAAGAAAATCCTGTCCTCATACATATGTCTTCAGGGAGTCTCTGGTAGTCAGTGTTACTGGCACGTGCTGGCATACACAGGCTTTTCTCACTGGAGAACGATGTCTGTTCACAGCTGCTCATCCCTGTCTGGTTACCATCACCACACCATCTTCTCCAGTAATGAATATTCAAGCACCCTTTACTCCTGACAAAAATGCAAAGAGAGCCGGGAGTGACTTGTGGCTAATGGCCAGTGGTGATGGTTGCAGATCATGCAAGTCCAGGAATGTGCTGTGCATTCAGTTTCTGCAGCATTTGGCACACGAAAGAGGAAAAACACCACCCCAGAACCCATCTGTTTGTCAGCTCTGTCTTTTTTTGTTTCTGCACCTAAGGCTGTGTCCTGCTGTGCTCATTCTTACAGCAGGCTCTGCAGGACTGGGGATGAGCTGCGGGTACCCTCATGCAGTATATGTTTCCTAGCCAATGGAAACAATGCTCTGAGAAGAGCACAGCCTTCTCTGTGTGCACAGACCTCAGACACATTTGTCAATGACACTGCTTATCTATGCTGCTGACTCCTAGAGAGAAAAATGAATAGAGTAGTCTAGGAAGGATTGAACTTGCTAAAAGTGTGAAGGTCCGTTTAAACGCTAGAGTGGAGACAGGATCCCTTCTCAATGTCTCTACTGTTCCTACACTAGCTAATGGGATCCCTTCCCAATGTCTCTATTGTTCCTACACTAGCTTCAGGTTGTGGTGCCTTTTTGACTCTTGAACTTGCCAAACTCCATCTTCCCCATCATAGCTCTATACTTTTTATCTCCCTGGAATATTCTCTCCTAGGTCTCTACATGACTGGCTTCTCCTTGTCCTGGCTCTGGCATTGTCTTAGGGAGAGACCGTAACTGTCTCTCCTAGTTGAAGGTGGGCTCCTTACCTCTTTTACCTAAAATTTATCACATATACTTTGTCCCTTGTCCTTAGAGCATTTATTATGACAAGTGTTATATTATTTGTTTTTACATTCTATGCAGAGTATGGAGAGAGACAGAAAATGAGTAGGTGTGGCCTATATTAATAGAGTCCTGTCCATTTTGAACCCCCCTAAGTGTCTGTAGTGCCTGACAAAGAGAAGTCATTAATGTTTATTAAACAAATGAAAGAAATAAGTTCAACCTTTAAGAATGCCTAGCTTTCCCTTTGTGACTACCGGTAGATACATCCTGCTTTGCAAAGTTATTTGTGTATTTACTCAGAAAGCATTGTGTGGCATTTTCTGTATACTACTATATAACTATATATACATACACTATACATGTAGTCTTTTCAGATGCGGCCTTGAACTGAACAGATATTTTAGCAGGGGAAGGAACCCTGCGGTAAGCCTTTGTTGCATAAAGACAGTAAGTGCTACCGGGAGAATGAGTGGTGGCTGTTGTGAGCAGTGAGCGCTCCTGGTGGTGGATAGGGTTTCAATGAGGGGGTTAGGGTCTCTCTCTCTCTCTCATAGAGAAGAGGACGGAAGTGGAACAGGGCTGCGGATGAGAAAGAATGAGCCATGGAGATGATGGAGGGAAACATTCCAGGAAGTAGGTAGAATCGGTTGTGGGTAGACTCTTGGGTGCATACAAAGAAGTGTGTGCCTATGGTGAAGTCCGAGAGAGTGGACATTGTGGGAGGTCATCGCACACAGGTAGTTAGAGGACACTTCATGTTTGTGCACTGTAAGACTTGATATCCCAATGGGGTAAATAGACTGGGTGCATTCCCTGTTAAACTCCCAGAGGCTGTTTCTGCAGAAACTGACAAGCTCATTCTGCATTTGAGGATGGTAACATGAAGTACTGAAGTTAGCCAAGGCAGTGTGTATGTGTGTGCATGAATGGGTGCGAGGAGGCCAGAGGTCAACACTGGGTATCTGTCTCATCTATTTCCCATCTTATCTTTTGAGTTAGTGTCTTTGACTGAACCTGGAACTCACTAAAGGCTGGGTTGGTTGGCTAGCAAGCCTCAGAGATTTATCTACCCCTCTCTATCTCCCAAGTGCTAGAATTACAGGTCTGTGCTGCCGTACCCAGTTATTTTACATGTGTGCTGGAAACCACACTCAACTTTTCATGCTTGCATGCGAGTGGTTGACAGACTGAGCTATCTCCTGAGTCCCAGCCAAGATAACTGCTTAAAAATAGGAAACGAAGATTTGCCTTTCCTGAATGAAAAAGGTGTAAAGTTTCTGTTTTAGACAGTGTGATGCAGCCCAGGGATGGATAGGTTTCATGATGAGTGGAACGGAGTTCAGAGCCCAGAGATAAACTCGTGGCAATAAATTGATTTTTAACAAAAATGCCAGCACCATTCAGTGAGGGAAGAAGTAGTATTTGCAAGTTATTGCTGGGATAATTGAATATTTGCATTACAAGGATCAATTTAGACTCTTAAGTAGCTCAAGAAAAGATCATGGACCCAAATATAAAACCCCAAGTCAGAAACCTCTGATAAGGAAGCATAGGTCTACATCCCTGCAGTACTGTGTCAGGCCAAGCTTTCTTGAATGTGACGTCAGAATCGCAAGCCACCAACAGTCCCATCCCTTTGCCGGTGAAATGTTCTAGAACTGCAAATGTGATGCAGGGGGGCTTCTGAAGTATCACTTCCAGATCCTAGCTGAACACAGGAATGGATGTCTGTGGGGAAGAGGCGGACTAAGGGCTGAGCTGCAAAGGTGTGCGCAGTTAGAGAAGCTGACAAGGAGCTGCAGGCAGCAGGAGGAGGGACTAGCAAGAGCAGAAGCTGTCAGGGGCCTATCATGGTGCTAGAGGAGAACTGCCAGAGACCGGCTGGAGCGGTCTGATAGGAGCTATGGCTTCAGTGGAGCTCGGCAACTAAATGGCATCTGACTGGGAGCTGGGAAAGTAAACATCTTACCCCAGTGTTCTTCTTTGATCCAGCCCTTGTCTCCTCCTAGCAAATCTGTGTGAAAGATGAAACATAAAGGAGTCTGAGGTGAAGTTCATGAAGGCCACTCCAGGCCCAGGCCCAGGCCCAGGCCTGGGGCAGGTCTCTGACTGGGAATCTGGGGGGACGCATGGAGAACGTTCAGTTCATACATTTCCAGGCCTAGTGGTGTGGTTAAGGAGAGGCCTAGCTTCCCCTCCTGCCCCCAGTGTGATTATGTCCTTGACAATTGCAAAGCTTAGATAGCATTTATATTGGTATTTTCTCTGCTATCACATGGTTTATGGTTGAACTAGAGTCAGTTCTGTAACTGAATATTGTGTATAAATGGTATATGATTTCTTTAAAATCATTGTGCTACATATATTTAGATCCAGCATTTTTGTTTTGTCTTAGATCCATTTCTTCTCTTAGTTTTAAGCTTAGTTAATGTCAAGCATTCCCTAAGGGTCCTTGCCCTGGTTTTACCTAACACCACACTACCTGTGTTCTGTAAGCCAGGCCACATGAGGAAGGGCCTGAGCTGGAGGGGTGGGGGATCTTTAGGTTCTTTCCAGAAAAACATAACAAAAAATATTGAGCCTTTTAAAATATTGAATGTTTGATTTTTGCCATTTTACCAAGATCTATGTATCATTGTACATGCATTTCCTTCTTTGGATCTTTATTTCAGTATTTGTTTGATGTTTCAAAGGTCTCAGAACTAACTACACATGCCAGTAAGGACTTTCAAAGGAAATGATAGCCACTATCTTCTCTAAGCCTATAATCTGGTTAGAGAGAGACTTTTAATTGCACAAGCATACCAGATGACAAGCCAGTACTGTACCGTGGGAAATTCCTCGGTCCCACGGGGAAGCAGGGGTACTTGTAAAGGGGAGCCTGTCACAGTCACAGCGCTCTTGCCAAGCCTCGTGTCTGCACTTCTGTTCCTCATTGTTAATGCCCCTTTGATATCTGGGCCTCTGTGAAAACCGAATCACAAGTCCAGAAGTCTCGACTCCCGATGGGCTGGAGTTGGTGTGGGAGACTCGCCAGCAATTGTGTTTGCTTTAAGATGTCTGAAGCAGTTTGCCCTGGATTTTCTGAGAGCTTTCCCTTAATGCAAGTCTGTGATACTGCCTTTTCACATGGCAGTGATCTCAGAAGTCAAGGGCTTTTTTTTTTTTTAAAAGATGGGGCTCAAGAAAAAAAAGGTTTAGAAACAAAATCCCTTTCTGGACGGGTGCTCACTGCGGCTCTGATCCTTTTGCTCTTCTCTCCTCTGCTTGTTAAGAAGTGTGAGCATTCCTTAGCATCACGAGTTTGTATACTGAGTTTTTGGTTTGGTTTGGTTTTCTGTCTTTTTGAGACAGTTGTCTTAGTAGATAGCCCAGGCTGGCCTGGAATTCCCTGGGGAGCCCAGGCTGGCTTTGAACTTGTGATCTTCCTGCCTCTGCCTTCAGGGTACTGCTGTCAACGCTTTTCTTTAAACCATAAAATGCATAACAAAACTGGAGTGCTTCCCCAGTGTTTGGGTTTTAGGAGAGCAGCATCTTGTAAAGGCCGAGTGTGGAACAGCTTACTGCACACCCTCTGGCTTGGCTGCTGTGTTTCCATTCCCTGGCTTATCGTGCTGCATCTAAGGTAGGGACTGCTGGCTTGCTGCTTACTGTGCCTGGTAATACATTTTTAATGATTCACTGTATTCTCGGAATGTTCAGGGCAAAATGAAGTTTGTTCTTCGGAACCACTTTTTACTCTCCCTTACTGGAAGCAGCTGGCTGGAATGGGCAGGTCTCAGGTGCCACGACTTCAGGGGCAGCTGGGTAAAGCCATTCAGGGCGCCTCAGGCACAGACAAGAGGCTCAGGCTAGTTTAACAGCCTGGTGAACTGTAACCTTTATTGCCTTAGAGTTTTAATGAAGCCACAGGGTAGCTGATATTTATTTGTTAAGTCAGATAAAGAGCTAGTGCTGATTCTAGATATGCAGATTCTGAGAATCTAGTTTTTAGTTATACTCCATGATGCAGTATATCTATCCATTTGGGTATGATATAAACAAGAAACATTTATGTCTTGCTACCTCTTATAAAATACTTTACTTGAACCCTCAGAGCTCCCAGGGACCCAACTACCAACCAAGGACTATACAGGGTGGGACTGATTGTTTTGGCAGCATGGGTATAGTAGAGGATTGCAAATTTGATCATCAATAGGAGGAAAGGACCTCGGCCTTGTGAAGGTTTTGTGCCCCAGTGTAGGGGAATGCCAGGGCCAATAAGTGGGAGATGGTGGGGTGGCAGGCATGGGGAGGGAGGAGGCAACAGGGGTTTGTTCTTGTTGTTTTTGTTTGTTTGTTTTTTGGAGGGTAAACTGGGAAAGGAGACATTTACATGTAAATAAAGAAAATATCTAATAAAAAAAGAAAAAAAAAGAAGGGAGATCCTTTACTATGCTCAAATTTTAAAAAGTCATATGAAGGATTATAATACTCAAAATTTAATTTATTAAACATGCCATGTATCTGAGACAAAAAAAAATGAAGTCTAATTTTAAAGGGGGACATCTTGTAATTATGTTTCTTAACCTTTTTTGGCAATCTCATTACACTTTTAGGATTGAGAATTAAATATTATTTGATATAAAAAAAGAAATAGAGCAATCAAATGCTAATGTGTAGTAAAATACGTATACATTCAGTGTTGGTGTTAGACTTGTGTCTGAGAACATGGTCGGATTTCTGTTGCTGTGTTGCTGATTTTGCTCTAGTGGAGGATTTAAGGTGACAGGGTATAGTTGCCTGAACTGAAGATGTAAGTGTGTACATCTGTAGGTCAGAGGACCACTTTCCAGAGTCATCTCTCTCTCTCTCTCCCCCCCTCCCTCCCTCCCTCCCTCCCTCCCTCTCGAGCTCCTTATGTGCTCCAGTCATTTCACCATTCTTAAGGGGTTAGGAGCACGTGTTCTGAATCTAACTGCCTGGCTTCACCATTGTTTCCAGGCTGTGGAATCACCTGTAAAGGAAAAATCGTCCTGCTGTGTAGACAAATGAAGTCTCAAGCCAGTGCCTGTCTGACAGCGCCGCTCCTTTGCACTCTGGCTTCTTACATTGTGGGCTGGAAGGATTTGCTTCCATGTGTGGGTATCACAGTGCTGATGTCTCCACTGTGGGAACTGTTCATAGAGTTCACAGGATTTGCCAGAGAATTATGTGTAAGGGAAGAAGTTGATCCATATTTTGAAATAAATAATGATTACATGAATTGAGTATCCATTTAGATATGGCCTGTATTTAAATGGAAAGAGGTAAAGTTGACATTGAGTTCTTATAAGAAACAAAAGTTGATGTGGAGGCAGACCAATCCATTTAATCTCTAAACTATTTTAATCTCATGTTTCTATTGGAAAACTATGCTTATTTGGAATTATGTGTAAAGTCATTAGTATACGTTATTAGTATATTGCATTATAAATCATCTGTAGTAATAAAAACACTAGTGAGATAGCATACAACTAAGTAGAGATAGAAATACCATTGATACCTTCACTCCTCCTTCTGCAGACCCAATACTTCCTGGGTTATTGGCTTAGGAAAGGCCGTCTTCTCTGGCACTTCATAGTAATTTACTGTGTGTAGTTTTTTATTCTGGAAAATGACAGCTTAAAGTTACCATAAAGGTTGTGTAATCAGTCACATAGGGCAAAAATATGCAGAGCCACTTCACGAGGGCTCAGAGATGCCGACCTTGCTGGGAGGGAGTGGGAACTTTTTGAGAGTGCTCAAGAAATTATTAACTTTTGTCATTTTTGACTTTAAAAATAATTATGAATGCGAGCAATGCATCTTTTCTTGGTTAAGTCTAAGCTCCTTCAGCCATCTTAGTCAGCTTTATAAACATTTTCATTGGCCAGCCCACCATATTTGCATATAAGTAGCTTTCAGTTTTTCTCTTCGGACAATGACCCTTTGCAGGTATATAATTGTTAAGTGTTAACTTCCGGCTCCTGCATCTGGCATACATTAGATGACAGGCATGTGGTTTCAGTTTTAACAGATGAATTTTTTTGAAAAATAGGTTAGTTAGAATAGTGCTCTCAGTTACTGTTTTAAGGACAAAAATTCCCAAGTATTGTTCCTCTGGGTACATTACTTAGCAACTATTAGTACTATGTCATAGAAATCTGTGCCAGTAAATTCTTCAAGATGAAGTAAAGACATTTCCAAACATCCACTGTAGTTTTGAACTCACATTACTATACCTTGCTACTTATTGTTTGTATTAAATTTTGCGCTCTCTCTCTCTCTCTCTCTCTCTCTCTCTCTCTTTCTTTCTATGCCTTTCTATCCCATGAACTGAGTTTCATTTACTGGCTTCATATAATTTTGTATTAAACTTAGGCAATGATGAATTTCATAAAGACTTTTTTTTTATTCAAAAATATCATGTCCTTTAACTGTATCCATTCTCCCCTTTTGCCTTCCCTTTCTTTCTGTTCCCAAATAGTTCCCTTTCTACTTTGATGGAGAGAGAGAGGGAGGGTGAGAGGGAGAGGGAGGATATCTAAGTTCCACATACAAAAGAAAAAAAATGTAGTGTTTGTCTTTCTGGTTCTGGCTTGTTTTCTGTTATGTGATGGTCTCCAGTCTCACTTACCAAACAACGTAATTTTACTCTTCTCTGTGGTTGAATAAAACTTCATGTATATTCAGACTGCATTTTGTTTATTGATTTATTTGGTGAGGGACACTAGACTGATTCTATCTCTTGGCTCTTATAAAGGATGCCACAATAAACATAGATAGTCGTGAGATTTTGTTTGTTTACTACTTGTTTTCTGCTTTGTTTTCTGAGACAAGGCCTTGGCTGACTTGGAACTTGCTGTGTAGACAAAGCTAACTTCAACTCACAGAGATCTTCATGCCGCGTAACTGCTGGGATTAAAGGCATGACAGATCAGGTATTTCTGTAGTGTGTGGGTTCAGATTCCTTTGTGTGTCTTACTGAGGGTCCATAGTGATCGCTGATTTCTTCTTACAGCTGTATCCTGTTTTCTCCTGAGGTCCTCGTAGGCAGACCACCTTTCTCTCTTCCTTCCCCAGTCCTCTGTTGGCTCATCAGAACTCTTCACTCTATTTTTTTCTTCATTTTGATTAGAAGCTTTTGGTATCTGGACAAAATACTGATTTTTGGCATCAGACACAACTTTGTTTGAAAGGCCAAGTCTGGCGAAACTGTGGTTATGTTTTGAGGATTATTAGCTGTATACATACAAAACTGATTGCCATAGTGTTAGCTGATCTCATTCTACCTCCACCCCCATACTTAATGTAATATTTGATTCTAGTTACTCGGAGGAGTAAGTAAGATTTTAAGAGATTTGCTAAAATAGTCGTTGTTTATAGAGTGCTGAGTAGCCTAGTGAGAGCCACCAAGTCTAAGCAGTGACCTCGCTGATTCCTGAAAGATACCAGTGGTTGTGCCCTCATCCCAAGACAGTGATGACCTTGTTTCTTCCCTCCCTCAATGTCACCTTCTCTTGATTGCGTTTATGAGGTTTGGTCCTTTAGAGAGATGCTGTCAGGAGGTTGCTGAACTTATCCCTTATTTTTATTCTGCTCTGCCCTCTTGAGGCTTCACCAGAATGCCAGGTCCTGGAAAAGCATAAGGAATTTTAATTAGGGGTTTTGTTACGTCAGACAAGTGGATTAATACAGCTTGTCTTGAGAAATGTTGTAATTTATAATGGCTAACTTAAGAGAGAGAATTAATCTTCCACAGGGAGGAGCCCCCTAATTGGTTATCCAATGCCAAGTGGTCAATCTGAAAATCATATATAAATAAGTAACACTGAATGAACTCAGCAGCTGGTATTTATCATAGATGTTTATATGTAACAATGATAATTAAAGGGAAGAATAAAATTTGAGAGCTACTGGGAGATGTTAGAGGAAGAAGAATAATGTAATACTTAGTTAAAAATTTAAAAAATAGATAATTTGTAATGCAGTAATTCCTTAAGATTTTACTTCACTTGTGAGCCATTAAAGGGAAATAATAAACAGTAATTTATTTGAAAAGAATTTTGCGTGCTTTATTTTTGATACCAGAAGTCCTTGAACTGAAATGCTATACATATTTATTCCTTTTAAATAAAATATGTCATTTTGTCATAAGCCTTGATAGATAGAGTTCTTAGGTTTCTCTTTGGCCCTGCAGACATAGCCGCCATTATTCTTTGGTTTTAGAGTAGCTGTGTGGCGTTAGGCTCTCTGTGACAGATTCACTGCTGATGAGTGCGCGACATGACTCGACTTTAAAGTTCATGCTGGCCTAGTGGCGTCTTTTTGTAACTCCAGCACATAAAAGGTAAAGGCAGAGACAATTAGCAGTCCCACTCTTGGCTATATGACTTAAGCTATATGAGGGCCTGTCTCTAAACAGTAAATTACAATTTAAAATCCATGAAACAAATTACGTTAACTATGTGAATGTGAAAGCTTTGCAGTTTTCATAACATCTTTGATTTCTGTGCGAAGCCAAAACACAGCAGTTAATTCCTCACAGCTATAATTTGTTAATATGAATTTCATATCGATTAGTGTTATTAATGATTTTATTCAATATGAAATGCCTATTTTGTAAGATCAAAGTGTAAAACCAATTATTATATAACCAATGGAATTATACAATTCAAAAAAGAAGATTGCTACCCAGTTATTAGACAGTCTATGCATGATTGTGTAAGCTTCCTCCAGATGCATAGACAGAGCCTCCTTCAGTTTACCTGCCGCTCTGTGTGTTCTGCAGCCCACAACCTCCCAGGGTCTTATGCTCATGGGGCGTAATTATATACAATTGGGAGGAGAGATGCTCAGGAAGTAGCTGCAATCTCGGACAAAGGTCTGCTGTCCCTCTTCCCATGCTCCTCTTGCAGGGAACATCAGCAGGCCTGCTCCTGGTGCTTGAGTGATCCCAGCTGCCCTAACTTATGAAGAGCAGGCTGGCATGCAGGAGCACAGTGTTCCATGACCACCCTGCTTCTGACTCAAGCACAAAGCCCTGGGTTTGGTCTTCATCATTGGGGAAAAAAAAACAATGAACAAAAATTAACATTATCTCATAGTGATTAGTCTCTCCTCTGTGCTCCTCAATTTCTGAAACTTCTCTCAATAGTTGGCAATAGCCGGGCGGTGGTGGCACACGCCTTTAATCCCAGCACTTGGGAGGCAGAGGCAGGCGGATTTCTGAGTTCGAGGCCAGCCTGGTCTACAGAGTGGGTTCCAGGATAGCCAGGGCTATACAGAGAAACCCTGTCTCAAAAAAC
>JADRCD010233440.1:8597-25984 GCA_019843815.1 Montemys delectorum | reverse complement strand
AAAGAAAATGAGAAATCTTGTTTGGGAATGTGTGTGTGTGTGTGTGTGTGTGTGTGTGTGTGTGTGTATGTGAGATCAACATGCAAGACTCAGGAAGGGGTAATGTGTGTACTTCAAAAGGAAATCAGATATAGATTTTAAGCCAAGTTTGAATACCTCCTTACCTCATGGAGGAAACAGTATGTATGACTTGGGAGTTATCTTTCTGCATCTGTGAGTAGCAATTCCTTGATTGTTTGTGTGTGTGTGTGTGTGTGTGTGTGTGTGTGTGTGTGTGTTTCACTGAGGCAAGTCATGGTTATAGAGGAAACTGGCTACTTTTTCCAGATGACCCTCAGGATTCCTCTCTGTCTGTAATTTCTATTGTAAACTCTAGGCCAAAACTCCAAGAGTTCACACCTGAGAGCGTAGGAGTGTTTGAGCCTTTTGGAAATAATGGAAATCATCTTGTCAGTTTTTCTGTTTCATGCCTACTTATCAGAGAGGAATGAACAGCGGCATGTCTTGCTTCTGTTTCTCAGAGGTGAACGCGTCCCCCTGCTGTTTTTCAAAGTGATACTGCTGTGAAATTACTGAGAGAAGAGACGTTTACCCACGAGTGCAATAGTGTACACTTGCTAAACTCCCGAGTTTAAGATATTAAAACTTCAAGTCTCTTAGCTGCTTGTTGATAATTTTGAAGTAAACTTGACTGCTGCCCAACTATGAGTTGTTACAGTAGTCAGATCATACGCTCGTGTTTGAAAGACTGCTGACTGAATTGAGAACAATGAGTGGCCTTGAAAAGATGATTAAACTCACCTTTGAAATATGCTTAAGTGTATTTCATCAGAAACTAGTAGGACAATTTTCTAAGAAAAGAATAATTGAGTATAATAGCAAAGATTTTTTTTTTTTTTTTGTGGAAATCCTTGTTTTGGGTGACTTACATAAGAGTGCTCATAGGACAGTGATATAATTCTTTTGGTTTTCTTCACAGAATCAGAGTGAGAGATTTGCTTTCATTGCAGAGTGGTATGATCCAAATGCTTCACTGCTCCGACGCTATGAGCTTCTGTTTTATCCCGTAGACAGATCTGTTGAAATGGTAAGTGAGGGCTAGAAAGATGGCACAGTTGGTAAAGTGGGTAAAGTGCATGCTATGTGAGCATGAGAATCGGACTCTCAGCAGCCCAGTAGAAAGCCAGGCGTGGTGGTGCCGACTTGTAATCCCGGCACTGTGGAAGCAGAGATCGTGGACTTGCTAGCTAGACGGTCTCGCTGAATGGGTAAGCCCCAGGATCAGTGAGAGGTCCCGTCTCAGATTATAAGGTGAGCCAGGTGTGGTGGTGCACATCTTTAATCTGATATTCAGGAGGCAGGGGCTGGTGGATCTCTAAATTTAAGGCCAGTCCAGTCTAAAAAGGAAGTTCCAGGACAGCCAGGGCTACACAGAGAAACCCCGTGTCAAAAAAGAAAAAGAAAAAAGCAAAGTAAAACAAAACCAACAATATATAGTAAGTTCTAAGCCAGCAGGGTTACATTGAGAGGCCTTGTCTGAAAACAAAACCCAAGGAAAAAAAAACTCCCCCAAACAAAGCAAAACAGAGCAAACAAATGCAAGTAACGTGTACAGCTCCCAAGAACAAGGCCTGCAGTTCGCCTTTGGCTTGCACGCTCCTGCATGGGAATCCACTCATGCATGGGAGCTCGCACCCTGACAAACAACCTCTATTTGCTTGAAAGTTAGCAAAATTATTTTCTGTGGGACAGGGAGGAGAATAAGACTGTCTTTTGTATGGTTGATTTTGAAATTGCATTGGAGCATGTATTTTTTTCTCTTTTTTTAAAATATATTTTCAATATTTTTTCCATACAGTAGATCTCGATTACAGTTCCCCTCCCCCAACTCCTTGTAAATATTCTCCCTGCACCCTTTCTTTCTCTCTTCCGTTAGAATACAAACAGGCATGTAAAAATAAGAATATAAAAACAAGCAAGAATATGACAAAATAGAATAAAGAACAAAGAAAAGCACAAGGAACATGTAAAGACACGGAGACACACATTCCTGCACACAGTGCCCGGCCTGCAGGGTAGTGCTGATGCACACAGTCGTGCGAGTAAGCAACCACTATCTGTAGATGAGCTTTATTGGATTTCTTTTTCTTGGCGCTCAGTAATATACCAGTACAGGAAGATAACTTGGGGCTGGTATTTTTTTTTTTTCCTGAGTTATGTGGTAGGCAGGATTTTACCACATAATCCAATCTGGCTGCTCACTTGCAGGCTGGACTTATAAATGTGCACCTTCACACCCAGCCTTGTTGCAAATTTCTAACCAAAGTAGTTTTGCAAGATTTTACATTAAAAATATAAGAACAGCGTAAGCTTGGTGACATCTGACTATAATTTTAACACTTAGGAGGCCGAGGCAGGGGAATTGACAAGTTATGGGTTAGCCTGAACTGCTAAACCTTGTCTCCAAACAAACAAACAGGCCTAGAGAGATCTCTCCATTGGCTGGCCAAGTCTGAAGGTCTGAGCTTGACTCTTAAGCACCTACCTGCATAATAGCTGGGCCTTGCTCCCCTGAGAACTCTAACCCGGGCTCCAACCCCTGGTAACTGAGGCAGGAGCTCCCTGGCTAGCTGGCATAACTCAAAGCAAACTTCAGGTTCAGTGAGAGCCTGTGTCAAGAGCATATAAGGTAGATACCAGACAGCCTCCTATAGCTCTCTCATGTATGTATGTAGGGATGCTCAGCTACATACACACGTGTGTGAACGTGCATATAGCACACACACATAGAAGAAGTAGATAGATATATAGAGAGACCCCAAAATGAAGTAGGACAACTGGTATTTTGGATTAATATTTGATACGTGATTATATGTAAATGGATATTATAGTCATAAATATTATTATTAAAACTTGATATCTGTATAAAAAGTCAAATAGAAGAGGCTCTAAGAGGGTTCCTTTCTGTGAATCCCTTCATTGGTAATCGCTTTAAGAAGTCAGCTTATTTAGGGATGGAGGGCCTAGAGAAAAGGCTCAGTTAAGGGTCCTTGCTGCTCTTGTAGGTCCCAAGTTTGGTTCCCAGCACCTACACTGAGCAGCTCACAGCAACTGTAACTCTAGCTGCTGGCAAGCCAACACCGTCCTCTGCCTCTGCACTCACATGTACATACCCACAGAGAGGGAGACACCCATAAATACACATCACTTAAAGAAAATGCAATTTTTTAGTGAGCTTCTTTGGTATTGAAGTGGGTACGTAAAAATAGGAAGTATGAGAAGCTGTCTCTGTCACTCATAGTTGCTGAGTTACGGAAATAACTTGGCTAGTATAGGTCTACTCAGAATATTTTTAAAAATATATTTTAATTACAAACTTTTATCACTAGATTGGATTTGGATATAGAGATTTACAGTATAAAATATGATTTATATGTGTAGTTAGAAAGTAGTAGGACATAGCTGTCTTCTGTAAAATAAGTTGGAAACTGCTTCTGTCTGTCTCTGTAATCCGTCCACTCTCCATAAGCATTCTTAACTGCGCTTGTCTCTAGCATGATGTAAAGAACCGTCGCACCTTCTTAAAGCGGACCAAGTATGAGGACCTGCGCCTGGAAGATTTATTTATCGGCAACAAAGTCAGTGTGTTTTCTCGCCAGCTGGTGTTGATTGACTACGGGGACCAATACACTGCCCGCCAGCTGGGCAGCAGGAAGGAGAAGTAAGAATGACCGTGCCATCTTTGTCCAGTGAAACGTTGCCTGTGACTTTGGACACTAACTTCTGATTTCTTCTCCTCGGTCATGTTTTCACAACGTAGTTTTTCAGCGACCCAATATAATTTTATAACATTTTAAAAAATATTTAGGTATAGATTCTGGGACTTGTTCCTGACTAGAATAATGAAGTAATATCTGTAGTCTGATGAAGTCACTGTTTGGGTGGGTAGGTGGCAGAGATAAAGCTCTTACACATTCTGTCTTTTTTTTTTTTTTTTTTTTTTTTTTTTTTTTTTATATTTCTCACTAAAACCTAAGACTATTTGAGCATAAGGTTTTCTTCCTCAGGATAAGCATGATGGAGAGAGGGGATGTAACGATGCATGAATCACTGTAAACCCAGGAGATGATGAAGTTAGTTCTTGCAAAACTGAAGGTTTTGTGGGTTTGTTCTGTCTTGATAAAACTGGATTGAATTATTATCCAATTTGATGAACTGGAGAGAAATGCTGATCTAAGGTGTGAGTATAAAGAAAGATCCAAAGGTGGGAAATTCTGTCTTAAGTTGAGAACAACTATTTGTGATCTTGCTTGAGTAAGCTGGTGGCTAAAGCTTATAAAAGTTTAATTACTAAAATAATGATCTGAATGATTATGGTAGCAATAGATATGAAGGAGAAATAAGGAGTATACGTGATTAATAGAAATGGAGTGATGCATGCTGGGAAGCAGCTCTGTTGGTACAGTGTTGGTCTAGCAAATATGAAGCCCTGAAGCCCGGAGCCTTAGCCCTGTGTAAAACTGGAGGTGGGGGCTCACATCTGACCTGCCAGCATGTGGGAAGTGGAGGTAGGAAGATCAGAAGTTCCAGGTCATATTAGTCTACATAGGGAGTCTAAGGCTATGTGACCCATGTGACCCTGTCTCAAAAAAATTAAATAATAATAATAAAGCTCAAAGACAGTTCAAGTTAAGAATGGAAGTTTAGCCGGGCGGTGGTGGCGCACGCCTTTAATCCCAGCACTTGGGAAGCAGAGGCAGGTGGATTTCTGGGTTCGAGGCCAGCCTGGTCTACAGAGTGAGTTCCAGAACAGCCAGGGCTACACAGAGAAACCTTGTCTCAAAACAAACAAACAAACAAAAAACAAAAAAACAAAAACAAAAGCAAAAGGGAAGTTTAGAAACTTCTGGATGAGATGATGAGAAGCTGCCTCAGGGCGATGTAGCAAAGGAAACAGGCAAGATGACAGAGAATAGATGCTCCAAGGAGAGAACATCAGAACATCAGAAATCACACACTAAGAAATAGCTTGCTCTGGGGAATTTTATTCAGCTAGAGAGTGAAATTCTAGCATCTGCAAGAAAGTGGGTGGAACTGGAGATCATTACGTTAAGTAAAAGAAGCCAGACTACTGGTAGATATCAAGTGTTTTTTTTTTTAAATATGTGGAATATCAATAGATGAATAGGTGGGTGGATAGGTGGATGGATGAATAGATAGATAGATAGATAGATAGATAGATAGATAGGTAGGTAGAGTGTAGAAAGGGGACCTTGGAGGAAAAAACTCTAAAGAGAACTATAGGGGGAAGGAAAAGAGACTAAGAAGAAGTGAGTCAGGATTGGGGAAGGCGGTGGGATGTGAAAAATAGGAGACTATATAACAAAAATGTCAGCACAAATCACATTACTTTATATACTAGCTAAAAACATTTTTTTTTTTTTAAAAAAAGAATTATGTCAGTTATAAAGTGTGGGCAAACAGAAAGGACAACCCAGTGGGACAGAGTGGGCAGCACATTGCTCCACTGTGGCAGCTCCCTGGCAGAGATGGCAGGAGGAACTGGAGCAGGTGGGACAGAAGCCTCATCTGAAAGGAGAGGTTGCATCACTGAGCAAAGCTCTTTCCACATTGCAAGTGCAAGGATAATTTCCCCTGATAGTTTTGCAGCCTTCATTCTGTGACTTTTTGGCTCATTGCTTTGGGTTGCTGCAGTGTAACACATTATAAAGGATATTGAGTGGTGGAGGAAGCTGTTCACTTCAGGGCAGAAAAGTAAAGGAGAAGGGTCTACTTTCTTAACAGCCCTTCTAAGCTGTGACCTAAAGACCTCCCAGTAACCGCCCCCAGTCCCCGAGAGAGCATGCACACACACACACACACACACACACACACACACACGCACGCACGCACGCACGCACGCACGCACGCGCGCACACACACACACACACACACACACACACACACACACACACGCATCCAGTTACTCCCACATGTACCTTTTTATTATTCTTTCCGTACTGTTTGCCATCCTGATTTTCCTTAGTTTTGATTTAGAAAGAAACAGAACCAATTAGAGATGCGACTAAAAATCAAGCTTTAAAGGAAAAAAAATAATGACTTAATAATGATTCTCTTCTGAAAAATGATTTCCAGTGTTATGAAATGGCATTTTACTTTTCAGTGTCCACATTTATAAGTTGCAGTTTTCTGAGAATAGATTAAATATGTTGGAAATGAAATTTTAATTCCTTCACCATTTTGGGTTTTATTTCAGGAATAAGAGTATGTGAAGATATTTTCTCAACTTGTCCACTTATTGATGCAGCACTTAACATTAAGGATAACTGTTGAAAGTTAAGGCTGTATGCTTAAAAGTTCCAGAAGCTACTTAGCTCAAAAAAATCAGTAAAGCTATTTCTTAAGGCCTACTATGAAAATAGTTGAATGCTTGATATTTATATAGTAAGTAGCCCCTGTAGGGTGGGGTATTTCTTCCTGCAACTTCCTCACCCTTTCACCCTTTCACCCTTTCTTTACAATTTCTTTCTAATTCTTGAAGTGACTTGAGGCCCAATGTGCAGATTAGTGCACATGTGGTGATGGGCCAAAGGTAGAATGATTGTCTCATGGGAAACGAGCAAAGGACAACTATAAAATTGGGAAAGCACTGTGGTATTAGACTAAGAGGCATGTTCTATTCTTATAAGATTGGCTGTGAATAGTCAGTGAGAGCAAGGAAATAGCATCCCAATCCCTTCTCTCGTGTGTGTGTGTGTGTGTGTGTGTGTGTGTGTGTGTGTGTGTGTTGTGTGTGAGCCAGAGGTTGACATTGAGAATCTTCTTCTACCACTCTCTGGAGCTCACCAATTCAGCTAGACTCTCTGGCCACTAAGCGCCAGGACATCAGGAACCTACCTTCTTTGCAGTTGCTAGGATTACAGGCACACATCGCCATTGTTAGTAGTTTTTTAGTAAGTGTTTCATTTTCCCCCTGAACCCAGCTAGCTCCTAAGTAATTAAGAATGAACTGTTGTATTTATTTAAGAAGCTTTAAGGGCACTGGAACTGAGCACTGTTACTCTACTTTAACCATCTAAGCTAATCTGGCTGCCTCCCCAAGATACTTGCATTTTCTGGCTTTCTGTGCTGAAGCTGTCTTCTCCTGGGTCTCCTAGACTTCCTTGCCCCCTTGCCACATGGCAAATTCACACTTCCTCTCTCCTTCCTCCTCCTCTGGCAGGGAGGAAGTCCATCCCTATTCTCTCCTCCTGCTCAGTCATTGGCTAATCAGCTTCTTTAATGACCAGTCAGAGAATAATTGGAGAGCAATGTTTATACAACATTGAGACAGGAGATAGTTAGACTAAGGGTTGCAACTGGATATGGGGGCACAGAAGTCAGCATTTGAGTAAAACAAGGATAATCTTATACAGTGCACAATAACATTATGCCTACAACCATGCTCAGTTTTTAGCATGGGCTTCAAAACTCAGGCTTTCACACTTGTATGGTAAGCATGTTACCAACTGAACCACATCTCCAGCCTCTCTAATCCTTTTATGAGTGGTAAATATCTATAGCTTTCATTCATTGTGGACAGTGATATACGCCAGTGTCCTGGCTAGTTTTCTATAAACTTGACACGATCTAAAGTCATCTGAGAGGAGCAGACTTCAATTAAGAAAATGCCTCCTTAAGATCAAGTTGTGGGCAGGACTTTAAAGCATTTTCTCAATTAGTAATCCATGTGGGAGGGGCAAGCTCATTGTGGGTGGTACCACCCTGGGCTGATGAAAAGCAGGCTGAACAAGCCATGAGGAGCAGGCCAGAAAGCAGCACCTTCCATGGTCTCTGCATCAGCTCCTGCCTTCAGGTTCCTGCCCTGTGTGAGTTCCTGTCCTGACTTCCTTTGATGGTGAATAGTGATATGACAGTGGAAGTCAAAATCCCTTTCTTCCCCAACTTCCTTTTTTGGCATGGCATGGTGTTTCATCATAGCAACATAAACCCTAAGACAGCCAGTCACTGTGATGGGCATACTCATCTCCGTCACAACAGCTTTTAAGCTCTCATTAAAACTAACAAAGGTAAGAAAAATGGTCATAATTGTTACTTCTATCTTTTACCTCTGATTTGTGAGAGATGAATATCTTTAACTCTGATTCTATAGAATGATGAAGTACCTTGGCCAATCTTACATCTAGAAAGTAAAAAGAAACAAACTGTTGGTTTTGATGACTCCAAAATGTGTCCATATTCTGCTTTACTTTATAATCCATGTGCTGGCAGATACTATTGAGCGGGACTGTCTTAGCTAGGGTTTCTATTGCTGTGGTGACATCCCATGACCAAAAAGCAAGCTGGGGAGGGAAGGGTTTATTTGGCTTACATTTCCACATTGCTTTTCATCTCTGAAGGAAATCAGGACAGGAACTCAAACAGTACAGGGTCCTGGAGGCAGGAGCTGATGCAGAGGCCATGGAGAGGTGCTACTTACTGTCTTGTTTTGTATGGCTTGCTCAGCCTGCTTTCTAATAGAACCCAGGACTACCAGCCCAGGGATGGCACCACCCACAATGGGCTGGGTCCTCCCTCACAGATCATTAACTGAGAAAATGCCTTATGCTGGATCTTATGGAGGCATTGCCTCAAGTGAGGCTCCTTCCTCTCTGATGACTCTAACTTGTCTCAAGTTGACACACAAAACCAGCCAGTACAACTGACCCCTTGTCAACTTGACACACAATCGCATTCCAATTAAGCCACAAATCCTTCCTTTCTTATTCACCCCCTAGATCTTTAAAAGTTCCACAGTCTTTACATATTAAAACATATTAAAATTTCAGTCCCTTTAAAATAACCAGTCTCTTAAAATCCAGTGTCTTTTAAAATTTACAGTCTCTTAACTGTGAGCTCCAATAAAATACTTTCTTACTTCAAGAGGGAAAACTCAGGGCACAAATCAAATCAAATCAAATCAAAATCAAACTCCAGTTGTCTAATAACTAGGATCTACTCATGATCTTCTAGACTCCTCCAAAGGGTTTGGGCCACCTCTCTAACTACCTTCTGTAGTACACGCAGCTTTCACTTCTAGGCTCTGGCTGGCTCCACTTCACTGCCGCTGCCAATCTGAGTAGTCATCTAACTGCTGGGGTCTTCTCCTCCAACTGGGCTGCTCTTTCAACAATAGCTGCTCACAGGCTCTCTTCATGGTGTTAAGGCTCAACATCTATGCATGATCCCTTCAGTCCTGGGCTGTCAACTGCATTGGAGGCTGCACCTTCACCAATGGCCTCTCCAGGCCTCTCATAGAGCCAAGCATTAGCTTCTCTCCATGTCCCCTGCATGCCTTCAAAACCAGTATCACCTGGGTGACTCTTACACATCACTAGGTCCAGCTGACATTGTGAGATACAACTGTAGCCACCTTCTGGAACACGGATTCTCTGTGCTGACTCTCAGGGACCACTGTCCAGAAGACTTCACCTTACTGATGCTGGTCTCTTCTTAATCACCACAAATTATTTAACTCTAGCTAACCAGCATCAATTGTCCCACTATCACAAAGGTTTCATTTGAGTGGTTCTGGTCTCTTATTAATCACAGCTGATTCTTCAGCCCCAGCTAACCAGAACCATAGAATCTTAAATCAAAATAGCAATGGCCCTGATAGAGCCTTTAATCTTCCCTCTGAAATTTCACAGGCCAGGCCTCCAGCTCTGCATTGCTCTCAACATTCTTTTCTTTCGAGCAGAACATCCCACTGAGGTCTTCACATGCGATGGCTTTTCTAGCCCTACGTTCCAAAGTCCTTTCACAATCCTCCCAAAACATAGTCAGGTCTATCACAGCAATACCCCACTCCTGGTACCAACTTCTGTCTTAGTTAGGATTTCACTTTCATTGCTGTGAAGAGACACCATGACTGCAGCAAGTCTTCTAAAGGAAAACTTTTAATTGGGATGGCTTACAGTTTCAGAGATTTATTCAGTCCATCATCATCATCATTGTAGGGAGCATGGCAGCGCCCAGGCAGACATGGTCCTGGAGAAGAAGCTGAGAGTTCAACATCTTGATTCCCAGGCAGCAGAAGGTCACTGTGCTCCACACTGGATAGAGCTTGAGCATAGGAGCCCTCAAAGCCTGCCCCCACAGTGACACACTGCCTCCAACAAGGCCACACCTCCTAATAGTGCTACTCCTCATGGGCCAAGCATTCCAACACATGAGTCTGTAGTCCCCATACATATTCAAACCACCACAGGGACTAATAAATATTTGAAATATTGGACCTTTGCAAATATAGTTAATGTTAATGCGTGTAGTAGTGACAAATTATTTCACTGACAAATTATTTTACCATTTTCTTTTCTGATTCATTTCTAACTGCAAGTGGATTGTAAATAATAGCAGCCATCTGGGTGATAAAACTTCTGAGTCTAGGAATTTAACCTGATTTTCTGTGTTCATTGCCCTGAAAAAGAGTGTAAGTATTCCAGGTTGCATTTAAGGTGGTATCTGTGCTTAAAAGATGTTTAAGGAGATCTTTCTGGGGGCAAGGAGAAAGACCTAAATCTCTTTTGAATGTTTAAGTACATCCAAATAATTACACATTTGTTTAACACAGATATTCATCATTAATACAGTTCTGTCCTTGGGCCCCCTCGTTGAATACCAGACGATTCTGTTCATTTTCGTGCTGCAGCTGCACGTTTCTGCCCGTGTTATATTCCACTCCAGCCGAAAAACCGTATGTTCGTCTATTTCCTGAACATTTCCACCTGGATTTTCCACAAGTTTTTAACGATTAACAAATTCAAGATGGAGTCCTCTTTTACTGAATAACCTTCTGATTTTTCAGCCTCCACACACAGATGTAGGTCGTTCAGGCCTCCCTGAGCCCCATCTTCACTGTAACTCCACATCTAGTTAGGGCTCACAATGTTATCAACAGCTTCCCAGCTGTTGCCATCTTTTTTGATCTTTTCAGCTTATCTAGTCTCCATTTCCCTTCTAAATTATTGTTTCAAAACTTATAGTGCCAGAATCTGGAGTATTTATTTACAGGTTTGTAGGTCCTTATCTCTTCTTTGGTGTCTCTTCTGCTTCTTCCTTATATTAGTGCGCTCTCTCTCTCTCTCTCTCTCTCTCTCTCTCTCATATTATCTTTATATTGTGATTATTGTGAGTATGCGTGTGGGAGAACTGCATAAATGTATAAGGTGGATGTGCCGTGTGCTTATGCAGAATTACTTGAGAGGCAGAATAAACTTAGCTCCTGGGGAGAAACTGTTTGCTTCTGTCTGTTTCCTAGAGGAGTGGGCTGTCTGTGTTAAGCATTATCCAGGTTCTAGGACTGATAAGTTGGCTCAGTGGGTAAAGGTGCCAGCTGGCAAGTCTTATGACTTGAACTTGATTCCTGGGACTCAGATGGTGAAAGGAAGGAACTTAGCCTCTCGGATTTCCTGATCTCCAAATGTATGCCATGATGTGCTTGCACATGCGCACACCCCAGTACACACACCCTAGTACACACACACACACACACACACACTTTAAAACTGCAGTTAAACATTCTTTTTTAGTTCTGAATCTATGATGTGAACATGTGCCTTCTGGCTTACCCTGAAGTTGTAGAATTTGGTCTCAAATTATTTTAGGGCTCATCATCTGCTAAAATCTATTTATGCCTCTAGTACTGCAGAGCATATTAAAATTCAGTTTACCAGAGGCCATGTTAGCAAGTCAAAAGCAACTTTGATTCTCAACTTTCCTGAGACTCCATATTTTAGATTTTCTTGATAGCTGTTTACTATCTAGTCAACTGATTTCTAACTTAAAATTTTTATCTTAAAGATGCCTGGCATGGTAGGACCTAACACTCAGGAGGAGGGGGAAGGAGGGATGAAACTTCAAAGTTATAGCAAGATTCCTTCCTTGCCTGTTTCCTTCGTTCCTCTCGTTATCTGTCCCTGTCCCTCTCCCTTCCTTCCTTCCTTCCTTCTTCCCCTCAGTAGGTATTACCCCTGTCTTAAAAAGCGTTTTCAGTAGAAGGATGCCTCTTTAGGCTGTAGTCCTTCATCCATGAAGTGAACACATACTTTACACTTGCAAAGAGAGCATAAGAGAAATCACAAATTGCTGTTTAAGGTGGATTGTTATAGCCTGAGAACGAACACGAATGCATTTTGGAACACTTTCATAAGTGGGCATGTTTACCCTCAGGTCTGCTGCACAGCACTGGCACAGCCCTGCACAGGGCCCACACTATTGTGTAGGACGTTGTTTTATGGCACACTACTAGTTGTCTTCTCACAGACAGAGCTGCTGCAGTTTTGCTTGGAGCCTGAAGCTTTGGAGAGACATTCGTCTACATTGTGTCTGCATTGAGAATGCAAAGCAATCTGTTTCCCACTGTCTGCCGAGAGGTTAACTTATCGCACTGGTTTTCATATTGCCTTCTCTTGACTCTGCCCCCTGATGGGTATAATGCTTGTTTCAGTGCAAGCAAGGAGGGGGCTGTGGGAGCCAGCTGGGGGTGGGGGTGGGGCACCTTGGAGGAAAGCATGCCTCCTGTTTAAAGGCTGTCGTGGCATTTGATGCTCACATGTGTTGTTGGGTGAGAGAACATCTGGGGCTTGTGTTCTAACCTGGCCATGAGTAGAGACACAGTAGAAGAATTTATAAGTCATGGGTCATTGCTGAACTGAAAACATGGCAGGCATAAGTTTTAGTTATTAGAAAACAAACACTAAATTCCTAGTATACTTTATGCAATTTCTTGCAGATTAGTTCTCTCTATAAAAAAAAATCCTACAATATATACTCATTTTAAACACTTGCATTTTCTAATTTGGGTATTTCAAGCACACACACACACACACACACACACACACACGCACACGCATACTACTTTAGGGCTGATGAAATAGCTCAGCAGGTGAAGGCACCTGCCACTGAGACAGAGGACTGATTTACATCCCCAACATACACATGATAAAAGAAAGCTGACTTTCACAAACTGTCTTTTGGCCTCCACTCACAGGCTTTAGAATGCTCATGTTCCCACACATACATAAACAAACACATGACAATTAAATAATGTAATAAAAAAATTAAAAATAACTTAAGTGTTCTTTCCTACCCATATTTGTCTCTTCCTCTACTACTTCCTCTTATTTTCCTGATTTTATTTTATTTTACTTTTTATATTTTTTTTATAAATTAGAGTCTTGCTATATGTTCTTGGCTGGCCTGGAACTCTCAATGTAGACCAGGCTGGCCTCAAAATCACAAGGGAGAACTACCTGCCCGCTGGGTGCTAGAATTAAATAACTGGTGTGCCTCCACACCCAGCCTCTTGCTTTTCAAAAACAAGGTTTAGCTAATTTTGATTTCTTTTGAAAAATATTGATCTTATTTTATGTAAGTTTTTAAAAGATATCATTTTTAATACACTTTCCTATATTCTTAATTTGGACGTTACTGGTCTGATATGTTTGTGAAGGAGATGATTGCTTGGAATCATAAATAAAAACTATAGGACTGCTTTCATTTTCAAATCCATTCTTTATTTCCTTACAGAACTTTAGCCCTGATCAAACCAGATGCAGTGTCAAAGGCTGGAGAAATCATTGAGATGATAAACAAAAGTGGATTTACCATAACCAAACTCCGAATGATGACACTGTCAAGGTAATTAATGCATTGTTCGTTTTCAGTTATATAATGTCATCTACCTTTCCCATCAGTCTTTAAATAAACAAAAGCAAAAACCAACCAAACAAAAAGCCCACACAGAACAAGAACAACAACAAAAACATCCTTTCACTAATGGCAAATATAGAAAACATCATGGTGACGAAAGCAAGACAATAGATAATTGGCTGAGCACCCCTGAGCTGTCAGCACCAGAACTTGTCAGATTCCTAGCCCTCATCTACCTGTGGTGATGTCCATAGCCCCATCGCTTTCATAACAGCAATTCTTGACTCAATCTCTTCTATGTAAGACTGTACTGTATGAAGGTAATAGATGGTGTGAAAGGAACATCTAATGATTTCTATAAGTTCTGGTTGCCAAGAGAGATGCATTTAGAGATGTTTACTTACATTTTATTCATCCTTATGTGACGCCGGTATGTCTGTTTCCTTCTCCAAAAAGCAGTATGATCCAACCTAATTAGAGATTTCTTAAAGAATTCGATGAAAAGAAGACTTACCCTAGTAAGTCTTTTTTCATCACATAACAATTGTGAAAAAATAAAGGGGATAAAGGAGAATGGCAACCAAGTAGTCACAATCCCAAACAAAGAACAGAGAAGTGTGTCTGCCTTTGTTCAGTGCCAGTGTCTGACTCAAGGTAGGACAGAAATAAATGAAATGACACAGCACGTATCAACATTTGGTCAATGATAGACTGGTATACGATGGTAGTCTTGTAGCACTCCAATGGAGATGAGAATTCTTTATCACCTAGTGTCATGTCAGACAACTTTAACACTGTTCTGAGATGATGCTGGTATAAACAGCAAATGGAGCATCCACTAGTAGGAAAGTAGACCAGAGTATGTAACACTTAATAACAAATTACTTGTGCTACTGTTGACCGATCTAGTCTTGCTCAGGTCTGGGGTAGGCAGCCACAGCAGCTGCGTTCATGATCACAATGGCCGTGTCGAACCCAGCAGATCATTAATTTTGCAGCCTTTCTCCCAATCTTCCATCTCTTATACTCTTTCCACCCTTGGTTCTATGATCCTCCCCAAGCCTTAGAGGGGATGGTATACATTTTTTTTTAAGGCCTAGCACACAGCATTAGGGCCGAAGGTTGCTTAGAGCTGAGTGCTTAACTATCTCCTTCTCTCAGTACCTTGAACATCCTCGAATCTTTGCATTGATGGCTGCTCACTGGGAAGAGGCATACATGAGTAAGGTTCCTGAGAGCAGCATTTGTCTGTAGGTACAAACAGTTGCATAGAAGACAGTTTGATACCATGTCAATTTAGGTAAAGACTAACAAATAAGTTTCCCACAATGGTCTATGGCCTCCCTAGCCATGGACAAGCTCTTAAAAGCATTATATACAAAATTAATTATCCAGTCTAAAAGGTGGTGAACACTTTTTTGGGGCTGAAGAGATGGCTCAGCAGTGAAAAGCACTGGCTGCTCTTCCAGAGGACCCTTGTTCAGTCCCCAGCACCCACATTGTGGTAGACATCCATCTATAACTCTAGGGGATCTGATGCCCTCCTCTGGAGCACAGCAGGTACTGCATGCATGTGCTAAACAGACATGCAGGCTAAATCCTCTACATTTAAAATAAATTATTGATGCCCAGGATCAGAGGTGAGGAGGACACAACATCTGTCCCAACACCAGGATTAACTGGGACCAGCAGGACCCAGGCACACAGGAACTCTATCAGCCCAGTGGCTCGGGTTGCTTCCAGTCTGTCTGGTCCGGCCAGTTCCCTGAGCAGACCTTGGGTACAAACTCTGCAGTCATTCCCAAAACACCCAGAGAAAGCTCCACTTCCAGGTGCTCTAACAAGCCCAGAGTCACAGGATCTCAGAATCACAGGATCACAGAGACAGCTTGACTCTGAGGAGTTCTGACACAACCAGGATCACAGGAAGGACCGACTCCAGTCAGATTTAGCAAGGGCAGGTAGCACTAGAGATAACCAGATGGCCAGAGGGGGGGGAAGGGGGGAGGGAAGAAAGCGTAAGAAAATAAACAACACAAACCAAGGTTACTTGGCATCATCTGAACCCAATACTCCGGCCATTGCAAGTCCTGGACACACCATCACACCAGAAAAGCAAGATTCAGATATAAAATCACTTCACATGATGATGATACAGGACTATAAGAAAGACATAAATAACTCCCTCAAGGAAATACAGGAGAACACAGGTAAACAGCTAGAAGCCCTTCAAGAGGAAACACAAAAATCCCTTAAAGAACTACAGGAAAACACAATCAAACAGGTGAAGGAAATGAGCAAAACCATCCAGAATCTAAAAACGGAAATAGAAACAATAAAGAAATCAGAAAGGGAGACAACCCTGGAGATAGAAAACCTAGGAAAGAAATCAGGAATCATAGATGCAAGCGTCACCAACAGAATACAAGAGATAGAAGAGAGAATCTCAGGGGCAGAAGACACCATAGAAAACATTGACACAACAGTCAAAGAAAATGCAAAAAGCAAAAGGCTCCTAACCTAGAACATCCAGGAAACCCAGTCTTGCAATGAGAAGACCAAACCTAAGGATAATAGTTATAGAAGAGAGTGAAGACTCCCAAGGTAATGGGCCAGTAAATATCTTGAACAAAATTTTAGAAGAAAACTTCCCTAATCTAAAGAAAGAGATGCTCATGAACATACAAGAAGCCTACAGAACTCCAAATAGACTGGACCAGAAAAGAAATTCCTCCCGTCACATAATAATAAAAACATCAAATGCACTAAACAAAGAAAGAATTTTGAAAGCAGTAAGGGAAAAAGGTCAAGTAACATATAAAGGCAGGCCTATCAGAATGACACCAGACTTCTCACCAGAGACTATGAAAGCTAGAAGATCCTGGGCAGATGTCATACAGACTCTTAAGAGAACACAAATGCCAGCCTAGGCTACTATACCCAGCAAAACTCTCAATACCATAGATGGAGAAAACAAGATATTTCCATGACAAAACAAAATTTACACAATATCTTTCCACAAATCCAGCTCTACAAAGGATAATAGATGGAAAACATCAACATAAGGAGCAAAACTACATCCTAGAAGAAGTAAGAAAGTAATCTTTCAACAAATCAACACAAACCTAATTCCACCTCTTACAACAAAAACAAGAAGTGACAATTACTTTTTTTTAATATCTTAATATTAAAATTAATATTACCAACATATCCTTATCGATTGAAATCCAAAAACATGAGGAATTTGAAATTTGTTGATTGTCATCCAATGGTCTCTCTAATTTGGTACATGGAGAAATAGGTCCAATATTATACAATCCATATACACTTTCAGCTTGTTTGTTCATGACAATGTCTTGTTGTGTACAACATAATGGTCTTGAGATCTTGCTTCTCCTATCTCAGCCTCTCTACTAGTAGTATTGTTTATTTCAAGTTTTTACACTATACTGTGGTTTTCAGGACAGCTTACATAGTTTAAAAGTATTTATATACCCAAAAGAAATGTAGACAATTAAATTGGGAGGTGGCTTGTAAGAGAACAACAAAAAGTGAGACTGAATGCTTTGCTTGATGTTTGTAACTCTTGTATCAAGTTACCACAGTAAGAGCCAAGATTTTAAGCTCTACTAAATACAAAACAAACAAAAGCACTTTATATATTTATGTTCATT
>JADRCD010233439.1:0-22341 GCA_019843815.1 Montemys delectorum | reverse complement strand
AGTGCAATATGGAACAAACCCCTTCTTTCTATCAGCAGAGAAATTGGGTGCCCTTCATCACTGGATCTTATTATAAATCATCACAGTAGTTTCCAGGTAAAATGCAGGACAAGAAGCCACATCTATACAATTCAGTGAAAGCATTTAGTTTAAATGCAAAACAATAGACTCTATTCTTGGAAAGAAAGAGGAGCGAAAGAAAACTGAAATGAACAGGGGCAGGATTTTCTCCACAGAGAAGAAGCTCACATCTAGCATCTGCAGCAAATACCTATGGGATGCTCTTCCTCATCCTAGATACCAAAAGACTATCAAGGCTGTGGTGATGCAACTGGAAGGTGTTACAGCAAGCACAGTGACTCGGCTTAGTAGGGTAAGAGGCAGAGTCAGATGAGGGCTCCTGATGCAGAAGCTTGAAGCTGAGATCATTTGAGGCTATCCTAGCATTTCCTGAGGGGTATGATCCCAACCATTGCTTGAATGAGATATGGTGGAATGTAGAAAGCTGTTGAACTTCCCGAAGTTTCTGGATTGGCTTGTCTGGGAAGATACTTGAAAATGTCAGAGGTGGGCAGGCGTTCTCTTAAGAGTTTGAACCCCAGTAACATAAAGCCATGTGCATGAAATGAATGATCCACAAAATAGCAGACCAAATTGTAATTGAGAGGGTTGGGAGGCCTTAGACTAGGGGATGGATTCTGGGAGAAAACAGACTACCCACACAAAATCCCCTCTCATTACATAGGCTATATAGGTTAGCTTGTTTGACTTACAGAGACTAGCAGCTTTCCCTTCCATCTGTAGAGACTGATAAAGAAGACAATTCAAGGGAAACAGGAATCAGGTCATCCAGCAAAAACAATATACTGAGGTTATAATATAACCAGTGGTTTAATGTATTAGTTTTCTTATTTTTAGCTATTATTTTATTTTATTTTATTTTGTAATTTCATGCTTATTTTCAATATTGGGGACCAAACCTACTGCCTTGGGTGTGAGCACTCTGACACTAAGTTAAACCTCCAAACCCTATTATTTCTATTTATACTTTTCTACTCTGACTATTCTGTTGTTTTAGTACTGCCCTGATAGGATTTTACACCTTCCTTTTCTTCCTTTAAACCTGTTTTTCAGTATGCTCTCCTCTTTATCTCATACTTCTGGTCCATATACTTTCCATCCTCATTCATAATGTTTTCCTTCTTCTTCTCCTTGACCACTCCCTTCTCAATTTACTAGTGACAGACACTCTTAGCTTTAACAAACTATAAACTACATACTAACCAGTCAGTACACTGGTACCATTGTCTTAGAATACTATTGTAAAAACGAAAATATCTTCCACTGCAAGCTAACAGCGGGACTTCTGTCATATTGTTACATCTGACAGTATAGTTAACTTCCCTGTTAAGCGGTACAAACAATTAAACCGAGTAAGAAAAAAGTGGAAAAATAAAGTTGGAGAGTACATTTATTCCAACAGCTGTTCAAACGTGATAAAGAAATATATGCCAAAAAAAAAAAAAGGAGGAAGAGAGAGACAACAATCCACAATAACTCTTGGACAAAAAATCACATGCCCTCAATATGGAAAAGTAAAAATAATGGGATAACTGAAATAATGGAAAAAGGAACTCAGAGTTCTAAAAATATTTCACAAGGACGCCTAAAATAAGCAGATGAAAGAATTAAGAAAACCAGTCAAGGCTTTGAAAAGAAAGCTAGCAAAGTGAATAAAATGTTCATTAAATTTTTGACATTTGAGAACATGGAAAAAAAAAGTTTAACAACATAATTAAGACATAACCAAGAAGTCTAGAAATGAAGGAGTTAACCAATGAAATAGAAGTCATAATAGAAATCATTGTCAGTAAAGAAAACCAAGCAGACAGATACATCTCAAAGATGGAAGGCAAGGCTAAGACAGCATTTCAAACTTACATAAAGGAAAACGATGAGAATGATCCTAACTTCAAAGAACTCCAAGTTATCATCAAGAAATGAACCAACAAACCCTCAGAAATGATGGGGAAGAAGAAGGATCTGAAATAAACTCTAACATTGTAGTCAGCTTACTCAGTGAAAATACAGCAGAATATTACCCAAACGATGAGTAAGAAATGAACGTCTAAACACAGAGGTATGTAGAAGAGAAGAATCTCTCTACAACATGTAGTCAAGAAGCCAAAAAAATACAAAACAAAGAACTAAACTGCCTCAATGAAAAATACCAATCACCAGCTATCTTAGGATTCTATGGCTGTGACAAAACAGCGTAACCAACAACTTGAGGAGAAAAGAGTTTATTTCTGATCACACATCCTTATAATCAATCCAGAAGGGACATCAGGTGAGAAATATAAAACAGGAACCTGGAGGCAGGAACTGAAGCAGAGGCCATGGAGGAGTGCTGATTACTGGCTTTCTCCTTATGCTTTGCTCAGTTTTCTTAAGACCAGTTGTCTAGGAATGATAGATACCAAACCCCATAGTCTGGGTCCACCCACATTAATCATAGACTTGCCTATAGGCAACCTGGTGAAATTATCTTCTTAGTTGAGGTTCCTTGCTCCAAATATATCTAGGCTTATGTCAAATTAAAAACCCAGTGCATCACAGCATACCACCCAAACCAAACATCAGATTTCTCATCATTAACCATGAAAGCATGAACAATTAATTTCAAGCTCATGATATAAAGCATGTCCAGCCAAGATTTCTATTCCTATCAAAAGCTGGCTCTTAAAAATAATATAAACGCATGACTGAACACAAATATGGAAACAATTTGAAGGAAGTACTTACCGGCAGCATGTTGGGATCATGAGATATAAAGTAATGCTGAGGTTAGACTCAGAAAGACAGTCGGATTTCCTAGTCCTACTTTTCCAATTTTGTGATCAGTAACTTACTTCAGTCCTACTTTAGTTCAGAGGCATCACATAAGCTAGTGGATAAAGTTGGCTAGAAGCAGGAGGAATGAGCTACTGAGCCGCTGTACCAATCTGCTTGTGCAGACTCCCCCACTAGTTGATCAGCATTAATTATACAGAGCAGAGACATAGGCTGCCCAGCATTGTGGCCCACTCAGAATACTGAATCTACTGTTGCCTCAGTCTCACCAACTTTAATTGCTGTAACTTTAATGAGCTGTCACTAAGAGTGGCACCAGGAGGTTCACAGAGAGAAGATCTGGACTGTTGAAAAGGGAACAGTAGATAGGGATGTGGTCAGTATGAGAGTGCATATCAGAAGTGTTGTCAAGGAACCTGAACCTGACAAAAGAGGAGTCCCTCTCTGCCATTGCAAGGGTTAGGCTAAGCTATACAAAAAGTACGCTGTGGAGGCCAGCATGGTATTTTGTTGGCACATAGATGTATTCAGACAAATGAGCCTTCGAGGCTCCTCCAGAACCTGAGTTGGAGAAAGTTCTGCCAGAGGAAAATTTGATCTTTTTATCATAGGGGGTAAGATTAGAACATGTTTGGGGCCAGGGATGGTGGCACCGGCACTTAGTCCAGAGAATTCAATTCTAGAAGAATAGCCTGTTCTCACAGAGATCCTCTTCATCTGGCAGGGAACTATGTTTATTTGAGGTATCAAATAGTCTTCATCAGCCTTCTGTAAGCCTGGAGAAGGTAGCAACCCAAGATGGGAGAGAAAGAAATACCAAGGACATTGTACCATTTCATGCCATAGATTGTTTTTAATAGCATATTTATTTATTTACTTTCTTTTGTATCTTTTTATATTATTTCAATTTTGTACTTTAATCGTTAAGCTGCTTTATTTTTAACTTCTATGGCACCAGAAAAGCTTTTAGGACTCCTTCTCCTTTTCTATACCTTCAAACATCTTCTTTTCAATGTTTCTACATCCCCAGTCAGTTCCATAATGTCTCAGGGTCTGCACCTTACCTGGGACACATGAGACACACACGTGATTCCTCTCACAGGTTAATGACAGGAGTAGTGGCAAATGTTAAAGTAACTACAGCTGTCACTTCACACAGACGAATCAGGAGAAAGAAAGACGACCCATCAGGGAGGCTCATGTGAACGAGCAAAACAAAAAGAGAAAAATTAAAATGGGAAGAAACATTCATCTCAACAAATGCACGATGGACACCCAAAAAGTGCATGCACACAAGAAGTGTATGAAATGAGAGAATATTAGGTCAGTTCATATCAGAAACCAAGATCCCGGGATAGCTACATGTCAGAGAAAGACTTCAGAAACCTTCATCTTGAAATTACCAATAACGACATAGAGGGTTCAAATAGGTGTTAGTTTCAATAACTAAGGGTATTTAAGTAGCATTACTGCATATTAATAAAGAGAAAAATTAACCAAGAAGCTATAGAAGCATAAATACTTATGTACTGAACCTAGAGGGTTCCATAAAGCAAACATCAAAAAGCACAAGTGGTGGCTTAGTTATAGTGGGGTTGTTAAGGATCTGACTCTCGTACTTAGAGAGTTCTTCCAAACTAAAAATTGGCAAAGAAACAATAACCACAAAGAAAGGAAAGATCTTTGAAGAAACATACTCAAGAAGAGGAAAGGCCTTACAAGAAGCACTTTAAATCTCTGAAGAAAGACAATGACAAAGAAAGCAGAAGATGGTCATTCACTCAGCAGTGATCATAGCCACTCCAGTCACACAACAGCTAGGGAACGAAAATTCCCCAGAGTCCTTCACCTGACAAACGGGAAATGAAAATGTGGCACATGTGCACAATGGAACAGCATTGATCTGTAAAGAAAATTATGAAACTTGCAGGTAAATGCATAGAACAGGAAAAGATTATGTTGAGTCAGTACCTGGGACCCAGAAAGACAATGCCACAGGGTCCCTCACATGGGCAATTCCTAGATCCAAATCCTCAGATGTAAGTACATAACCTGGGGTAGCCACAGAAACCAGGATAGTAAAGATGGAACATGGAAGGGGAGCTCTAAAGAGGTGAATGCCAGGAAACAGGTTATATGAAGGAAGAACTTGGGGACAGAGAAGATAAGAGTATAGCAGGAGAGGGAGGGAGAAAAAAGTATTGAAATTAGGATTCTTGGAAAAAGTACATAAGTGAGTCTCATTTATATTTACCTAAAGTTACATACAACACATATAAGCATATATACATATACATATATACATGTATATATGTGTGTGTATAAAACATATGATATATAATAAACATAATATATATATATATATCAAAGTGGCAACACTTGTATATATGTTTCTTTTCTCCTAGCTCTCCTAAGTCCACTCTTGCTCCTCCCTGCTGCCTAACAGATTCACAATAGTGATTTAAAAAGTAGAGGTTATGAATTTGGATGGCAGCTGGGTGGAATGAAGGTGGGCTTGGGGAACGAGAGAGTGGCTAGGAGAAGAGAAAGGGCTGACACAAATGATGCGATTAGATTTTAATTAAACAAAGAAGTGGAAAAAGTTAAAGTGGTAGAATGAAAAGGACACGACAGCAAATGTATTCTTACTGGGAGAGGAGAGGGATAAAGAGGGAAAGGAGATTTAGAAGGGGTAGCTTATGAACACACTTGTGCGATTGATTTGCTTCCAGTAGGTAAAATTACACACAAAATTTATTTGGTAGAACTAGTAAAAGTTGTATCCCTTTTTCTATATTTAGGATTAGGTAACAACAAACATGATTGTATAGTTTAGTATCTTAAAAATGACTGGACTCTGAAGCCAGATTGAGAGAACAACTCTCAACAGTTGCTACTGTGTGACCTTGAGCATCCTAACTCCTTTTGGCCTGGCTTTCAATTTCTGCCTGCTGGGGAGCTGTTTGATGGACTAGGCTAAAACATGCAAACCCTTGTGGAAGTGACTGTCTCCATCCATTTTAGATATTACCATCACAGCTGGATATCTGACATGATAACACCATGGTGAGCAGTCACTGAGGCATCTCACCTGTCTATGTCAGAGCTACACCTTACACATCATTTTCCTTTTCATCATTAAGCATCTAAAAGCAACGAATAAAATAGGTGGGCAGTATGTTAGACCGTGGATGGTAAAGACATTTTGCATACCTTGCTTCATAATAGAAAAAGACAGTAATCTTAAATTAATCTTTCTGTTTCAGCAACAGAGAAAGGAATATGAAATTTAATATATTAGAAAAAAACAGGACCTATCTTATGACCTGCTTCCACTCTTTTTAAAAGCCTTAAATTGTTTTATTCTAATTAGTTAAATTTAAGTTTTAAGGTCTATGAGGTGGCAGTTTTGGTGAAAGTGCTCGATGCTTTGCCAAGACTGGCAACTTGAACTTCATCCCAGGGATGGTGTACTGGAAGGAGAGAACTAACTACGGTAAAGTGTCTTCTGACCCATGAATACACACACACACACATGCACACACAAACACACACACACATGCATATACACACACACAAACACATATACACATACATATACAAACACACATGCAAGCACACACAAACACACACATACACACAGACACAAACACATATGCAAACAAACACACATACACATACATACACAGACACACATGCAAACACCCACACAAACACACATGCAAACACATACATATACACACAGAGAGGATGAATGAATGAATGAATGAATGAGTGTAATGAGATAGAGAAAAACTCGTTTTAGATTTGTGAAGTCGACATTTCGATGGAACGTAAATGTTTCCAGTTAACTGAAAGGTTCTAACAGTTAGAACTGAAATCAATTCAGGTGTAGAATTTCTGATCAGAGAAACTGTATTTGAAAAAAAAAAATCAAAAACCCATCAAGCATATCCTTGGTATTTGCCCTTCTCAAATAACTGCCACCTCCTAAAACCACTGCAAACAGTTAATGTATTGAATTTCATAACACCCAGGCTAGAATATGAGTCTTTTGGTGTTAAATTATGATCATTTGTGTCCAGTCTAAAGTTTAATGTGGACTATTCTGCTGCTAATCATTGGTACCCATGCTGGAGAAATACCAGAATTTAAAGCTTTCCCTCAATATTCTGTTTTGGCTAGAGACTGCAAGGGGGCTGCCAGCAGCTTGATCCCATTTTGGATACCTCTCCTTTAATTTGTGTGGTCAGTCACAGGCTGACGTTCATATCCTGTACACCTAAAATAAAACAAGCCTGACTCTTCAATGGCCTCTGTTTATCACAAACCATCATTATGCCAGGCCAGCCCTTCAAGAGCTGAAGAAGCTCTGTAGAAAAATGAGCCGCCAGCAAGATTCTTCCTGGCCCCATAATTGTCTAGTGAAATTGATAGGCTGTGCTTGTCAAAGCTGCTGTTTGCCATTCTTCCTGCCTGCCTCCCTCTGTCCTGCCACGTGGTTGGCTGTTTCCATCTGCAGCCTTTATGGTTTAACATTTAATTTGGCCTCATGATTAGGCTTCCCCAATAGAGCCTTCATGCTACTTTCTTTCCTCAGACGTTTCTCTCTTAGTATGGCCAAGTCACTCCTCCGTGTTCTTGATTTGTTAGCGTGAATCTGACGAAATACTCAAGAAAACAAACAAATGGACCAAATGAACGAATGAAAACCCGATGAAAGAGAATAAAGCATGGAAAACGAAACCATTTTCTAAGGAACAGAAATTCCATTTGTTTCCTGTCATTTTGATGAAAATCTGCATGCATGGATTTGGTACATGAAGAACTGTGACATTTGTTGTGTTTACAGTGCTACATGGCAGGCTGATGGGCTTGTGGCACAGAATAATACAAGTACAAGCAATCAGGCCATTTTGTTTTATTTGTGGCCATTTTTAGATGTCATGTTCAGAGTACTCTATCTCCTCATTCTCAAATAAGGGATGTTTGTTAGTGATCCAGGCTAGACGTGACTAGTATTAATGCCCAGGATGCCTATGGAATGATTTTTGGACTGAATTTGGCAGTTTTAGAAAGCTGCCAATGACCCAACGCAATTAAGTGCTCTCTAACAATAGCTAAAAGAAAAAAAAATATTTGGCACTAGATAGTATAAAAAAGAAAAAGAAAAATCAGTTGAAATTGCCTGGCTTGCTTCCATGAGCACTATGAGAGACGGAACACTGTCAAGATAGCTGTAGTGTATGACGGACATTTTGTTAATGGCTTTTCTTAGTCTGTAGGTTGGTTTTACCAGTTTCTGCATTTCCTGTCTAGAGTGCCAGATGAATCGGCTTCTGTGTGAGGGATCTATGTAACAGGAATGGCGTTGCTCCAACTGCAGCGTCTCTTTCCTGGGCCTTGGGCCCAACGTTTATGTTCCTTCCTAGCTTCTGAGCAGCAAAGATAGTCTTGTTTTTCTCTTTTCTTCTCCTATTGTTACACAATTGAATAGACTCTGTGTGTGTGTGTGTGTGTGTGTGTGTGTGTATTAGAGACAGAAAGGCCTGGAAGAAAGGAAGGGAGAGGAGGGAGGAAGAGAGGGAGGGTGCACAAGCTGAGAGACTTTATCATATACTGATTTATAGAAGCTGAGGTCTAAATGCTGGCATGCCTCCTTGATTTATATGGAGACATAAGTTATATATAAATCGAAACATGTTTTTTTCTGAGAAGATTATACAGAACAATCCTTAGTTCTGTGTATTGCATTACACATTTTAAGGCCTCAGCAGATTCAGTAACAAATATAGAAGTGGAATATTATGACATTTGCTTCAGTGTTGAAGGAGACAAGAGCATCACAACGCTCCATGGAGATCCTTTACATTCCTGCTTCAGTAGAGGTTAAGCAACCACAGCATAATATGAAAATGAATCCCTTATGGACAAAGCAGTGCCAACAAAGTTGAAGTACAAAATTCATGGAGACTGACACTGTCCCACTTCAGGGGACAGGACTGTTCTTCATCCCTGCTTTCAAAAGTTAGAGACAAACATTAGTAAAACCATTATTAATACAGCATTACTCTCATTGGTTCCCTGTGGCCCACAAAACAATATCTCCTTTACCACACTCTCACAATATGGATTGAACCACATTCATCACAATCTCTGGTGATGAGATTTCATGCTGTATAATCTATTTACTGCAAACTTTTTCCTATAACTGACCCCCTCCCTCTTACTGCCAGGGCCTTAGTTCATGCTGTGATTCTAATATAACAAAGCACATGTAATATATACCCACTACATTCTATATTGTAGGGGGAACACTATTTAATAGTATGTTTTACTGTAGGATAAAGGAGATTTGAGGACAGCAAAGCTAGAAAGTTTAAGCTAATGGAAGACCTCACTTACTAAGCTGTAGGGTTGCCAACGTGTGTGACCTGTGCAGACGGCTTGCTAGCAAGTCAAGCTGGGCTGCAGTCAGAACCCTACTACAACTGAGAAATGAGGCAGAAACAGACTCTGGCCTGTGGTAAAAATGGAGAAAGAGTAATGTAAAGAAATTGCCAGGGGACCAGAAGACTAGAAGCAATGTTCTCAGTAGTTATTGTACATGTGTGAATCTGAATGCATTTTGTCTATGATTACCAAAAAATACTGATTTGAGAAGACCACTGATTTCAGCAACAGAGCGGAGATCAGGGCATTCAATATCCTGCTTCACACAGACCTCAAAAGCTTCTTCCATATACATTTCAAAAGTAGAAACTGGGACAAAAGTAGCATGTAGCAAAATAGACTCATGTACATATGTATATTTGGACATTACTGGGCATGGAATTTTTATATTAGGTCTGTAAAATGTAAGAGTTCAATAAGGATTGAAAATATAAGCAAAGAAGTAAAGAACATCAAAAACAAAGAGAAGTCTAGGAAGTCAAAGCATTCAGAACTGAAAGTGCGTGGATGGTAAGCATTACGTGAGATCCAGAGAAAGACATCTACAGAACCAGGGGATGGAGCTGAAGAACTTACTTGACAGCATAAGTTATAAGTTAAAAGAGAGAGATTTAGAAACACACACACACACACGCGCGCGCGTGTGTGTGTGTGTGTGTGTGTGTGTGTGTGTGTGTGTGTGTGTGTGTGTTCCTGGAAGAAAACTAGGAAATGGGATGGAAGTAGTCCTTGAGGACAGAGCAGCAGCATTGGAATTCAGTGTCTGTGTGGTGAGATTCAACTTTTTTTTTAAATTTGGTTTAGTTTTGGATTTTGGTTTTTTATTTTGTTTTGTTTGAGAGTCTCTGTGTTTCTTCCCTGCTTTCTGATCAAGGCCAATCCCAGGCCAAGAATCAGGAAATCTCCAAGGGAACAGCAACAGCAGATCTTCAGACAACCTCCTTCCTGTCTGAGTTTTTCGTTTTCTGGTCTCCTCACAGCTGTAGCTCTCTAATCTTCTAAAACGATGTTTTCCAGCAATATGGCTTCTCCAGTTGCTTTTAGTGGAAGCACGGAACTCTTGGTAACTAGGCCATTTCAGGAGAAAGTAAAAACTTCGGACGGAGACATGTCTTTGAAACTGTGCAGCCTATGGAAGCCAAAGTTCATCTACTTCATAACCAGAGAAAGTGGTGCCTGGCTGAGTCATGGGACAGTGTATTTTCAAAGAAGAAGAGAGTGCTGATTCCCTCACTCACCCTCAAGGTTATCAACAGGACAGCCCTACTTGGCTTGAAAATAAAGCCTCCTGGTTAGAAAAAAAATAGATTCCTGTGACCCTGATGTGATTGTGTTGTGGTATGATTGCTAGTCCCTCCTTCCCCACAATCACATGCTGAAACCCAGCTTCATAGTAATGGTTTTAAGATGTCAGGTCTTGAGGGGCAGAGGTTAGGTCATGAGTGTGTGCTGCTCTCACAAATCCTGCCAGTGATGTAAGAGTCTCGAGAGTGAAGATGCAGGAAGGTGTCATGTAACAGGAGTGTGCGCTCATCAGATAAATGTTCTGGTGCACTGACCATGGACTTCCCAGCCCCCAGGGTGTGGGACAGTTAATTTGGTTTATGAATGATCCAGACTAGTGTATTTTGGATCAGCAGTATGAATAGATAATTTGCTTTCCTGTCATCTCTCCATTCTTCTGAGAATAGAACCACCTTAAGTTACTATTACTCTTCCATTTTAATTTCTGTTTTCTATAGAAGCAACAGCCCTCCCCTTCCACCTATCTCCAACCTGCCTCAAAGCATGATTCACATATAAATAATCCAAATATTATGCTTTTAGGACAGACAGACTACTTACTTTCTACTTCATCCTATTCTCCTCTTTCTCTGTCTCCCTCTCCTTCTCCTTCCTTTCTTTTTACTTCTTTTTTCTACCTTTTCCTCCCCCATCCTTCTTTCTCCCTAACTTTATTTCTAGTAAAACTCAATCTCTATGGGTTGGGCAAAATTGTTTTGTTGGTGTGAATAGGACCTTACTTGGACTTGGTAGAACTAGCCTTGCAAAACAAGAGAACTAACCCATGGTGGACCACAGAAGTCAAGAAGAGAGGAGACTGAGAGAAAGGAAGATATAGACTGATGAATTACACATGCCTGAATGCAGCTCAGTCTCTGTACTCAAGAGACACTGGATTTGTATTTACACAAGATAATAAACTACATCTTCTGTTTGTTAGAGATATGTTTTTGAATCTTCCAAAAGAGAGACTTCTGATTAGCATCCTTTAGAAATTTTGACATGCATGGAATTTTCTTGCAACAGGAATGTAAAAACAAACAAACAAACAATAGCAAAAGCCAAACTACCCTACAATAGAACTACAAGACATGACAAATACAGAGATAAAATCCACTTGGGAAGGTTTGATTTGTTTCTAGCCTCCCAGTGGGCTAATAGTTAAGTGTAATACTAACATTCAGGTCTCAAATATATTCCTTCACCAAGATCCTACAGAACTACACACACTTTCCATTTCTCTCAGATCACTTTACTACTGGGTTTTGTTATTAAGAAAACAAAAGGTGTGTGTGTGTGTGTGTGTGTGTGTGTGTGTGTTGTGTGTGTGTGTGGGGGGGGGGTCTCTACCATTAGCAGAAGGTAAAGTACGAGGTGTCAATCAATGAGTGGGGTGATTCGCTCTTCTCAAGGACTTCATTAAATATTGGTAATCAATTTGGCCTCTTCACGGAGTCCTCTGCTAATCAATCTGCATGCTCGTTACTCAATGGTGAAATCTGAAAGAGGATTCACTTCCTTGACTTTTAAATATGACTGTCAATAATCATGTGTAGCTGACACTATTACTTATTGAGACTTTGAGGACAGACTACAGGGTGGAGTTAGGAAGCTCCTCCAATGAAGTAACACATCATGCGACTACGCAAAGCCAGTCAAGGGCCTGCAGGAGCTGGTTTCTTCAGGTTTCAGAAGGCCACTGCATTCATCTGATGGAACTAGACAGAGATAATAACAGCAACAGCATAATAGAGAGAGAATGGTAAGATGCAGGCAAATATCTGCACACAAATCAGGCAGGGCAATTTTATCTCATCATCGGCTATGCCCCAGGATAAGTGTGCAAAGATCTCTTTGGAATGTGCTCAATTGGTATTGATAGACAGATTATTTCTCTACTCTTAATGATAATTGTCTTCTGATTTCATGGTTTCTCAATAAACCTATTAAGATGCATAAAAGATTTCTATTGCTGAAGCTGAATTTGAATTGCAACGTTTTTATAAGACACTTGTTTTCTGTACCTAGGTAGTAGCTTCCTGGGGCTGTTTGAGACAGGATGGCAACCTGCTAAGTAGAGAGAACATGTTAAAGACCCTCAGTGGTCCATGACAGAACTCTGCCAACCTTTGCCTTCACCTTTGAGATATTCAAAGTGAGAAAATTTGACAAAGTGAGATCTATGCTCAGTACCAGAACAGAAGTGCTGTGATGAGCTGCCTAATGATAAAGTGTAGCACTGGGAGGTTCTCATTCATTTTGGCATAGAGCATAGAAAGAGAAGATGTTCAAGCCTATATGCAATTAAGAATTTTCAATTTGCATTTAAAAGTCCATTGTTAAAGGCAAATACAGAACAAGGAGATATCTCAGTCTGTACTGTGCTTGCCTTGGAAGTACAAGGACCTTAGTTGGACATATAGTATTAGTTGTCCCTGCCCATATTTTCTCTGCTGCTCTGTCATATGTCAAAGTGTTAACAGGCCAAGAATGGATGACTATATAGTACATAGGCCCTAAAAGGAAACCTTGTACTATTGTTTTGATAATTGGATATAATATTAAAATGATTCCTAATGACTTATTGCTATACACACAGATCAGTGTATTTCTCAACCGCCATCAGAAAATCTTCTTGCAATAAATGCCAATCAACACAGAAAACCACGACTAGCCCATCTGTAGAGAAAAAGAGACTGAGGCATGATCAGCCTACACAGACATCTACATCACACCCCCTTCCCCAGGGAACCTGGGTCTTCGTCAAAGCTAGGGAAGAATTACTGCAATAGTCAAGTAGTGCCTGACTTCAAGAAAACCAGCATTTTTCAACTCAAAAGGGAAGCTGTGCATAGGAACTGGAAGAGGTCCAGACAGCATACAAAAGTCCTGAGCAAGCTCAGGGCAGACAAAAGAAGAGCATTAGAGAGGTGAAGATGAACAGCAAATCTCACTGGGGCCTAAGGAGCTATTAGCATGTGATACCTTCCTTCGGGGGGGGGGGTGGGAAATGAAAGGATTTTCTGTAATAGTAGGACTCATGTTGGTCAAAAACACTAAAAGATGAGCCCCAAACCCAGGGGTAGTTGGACCACACAAATCAGAGAGGATGGTATTTAAAATATCAGAAGTTACACACAAAGTCTCATCAATGTGACTGCCTAAACATGAGCACAACAAGGGGCTAACAAACAATGAGCATGCAGAACTAAACAAAGAAAAGCCCTCAGACTTACACAAAGTCCTCAATCTTACACAAAGAACTCTTGACAACTAAGGAAAGCCGGGAGCAGGAGAGGTGGCATTCCTTAGGGAAGATTATACAAATGTTCTGTTCAGTGCCAAATGGTCAGCCTTGAAAACATTCATATAACTAATGTTATACAGACTGAACAGGTTATATTTAGAAATACACACACACACACACACACACACACACACACACACATACACACATACATACACACACACAAACAAACACATACACACACAAACACATACACACATACACACACACACACACACACACACACACACACACACACACACACATCGATGGAATAACAATTAGTGAAAAGTGAGGCCATGATTTTGAAGGAGAACCAGGAAAGATGTATAAGAAGGTTTAGAGGCTGCAAAGGGAATAAAGAAATGTTATTATATTATAGTATCAAAAATAAAGATAAATAATTTATTTCTAAAGAGAGCATGGAGTTGGGCAGGAGTGGATCTGAAAAAGAGTTTGTGAAAGTGGATATGATCAAAATACAATATATGAAATTCTCAAAGAATAATTTAATGTGCCCGGTGTGGCTGTTTGTCCTTGTAATGCCAGAGTTGGGGAGGTTAAAATGAAAGATCTCACAAGTCACTGCTTGATGCGCTCAGAGACGTGTTTCAGTGGCAGTGTGTCCAAAGGATGTAAACAGTGCTTCTGAGAATGACATCCAAGGACGCCCTCTGGCCTCTACACAAGATATAGGCACATGTGTATACACATACATGAATATGCAATCAAACATAAAAGAATACATATATGTACATATACAATTGTGAATTTTGATGCAGAATTAAAAGGTCTTGTGCTTAAAATGCACTGTTTTTATGCAGATGTGAAAAACACATCTGCTTCCTGGTGGGAGTGTAAACCTCTATAAGTTTATGTAGAGAAATCTGGCAGCATGTTTCACAACTGGCATAGACGTGGTTCTTTTAGGAATTTATGCCATAGACGTAATAGCCCATTTGGAGAATGGCTTTCTAATAAGGCCAGACTCTCATTACAGTAGCTCCTAACAGCCAAACACTGAAGGTACCCTAACTGTCAATATCTATGCCAATATTTCTAATCAAGTATCTGTGATAATGGAAAAAAAACTAAAATTTATGTTATACAGGAAAACCTCAAATTTTTATAAACATCTCATGTAGAAGTAAATTATAAGGCTAATTTATATTAAAGACAGGTTCAAAAATGATGGTGGCTTTTCCCTGAGACTATGTACTGAAAACAGTTGAAGTGAACGTGTATTGTGAGCATGACCATGTCAAGAACTCCAACGCCTCAGGTCCATGAGAACTGGCAATGCTTCCGCTGGGGGAGGTTCAGAGAAACAGCCGTCTTCCTCTAGTCAAAATATGGACATTAGCAATAATTATTTACCTACACCAGGAGAGGGCTGAAGAGAAAGCTTGGTGGTGAGGAACACTTGCTTTGCAATCATGAGGGCTGGAGTTCAGACCCAGAACCCATGGAACAAGCTATGTGTGGTGGTTTTTAAAAGCATGACCCTCCTGTAGCTCATATATTTGAATGCTTGCATACCAGTTTTTGGAATTGCTTGGGAATTAGGAACTGTGGCCTTGTTGGAGGAGGCGTGTCACTAGCCACCCTCTTTGATGTTTTTACAACCTCACACTATTTCCTGCTGGCACCCTCTGCCTTGGGCTTATGAATCAAGATGTGACTCTAAGCTATTGCTCCAGAACCATGTTTCCCTGCCGGTTGCCATGCCCCCAAAATGACAGCCACAGACTCTGGAACTGTAAGTTTCAAATGAAACGCTTTCTTCTATAAACTGCCTTGGTCATGGTGTCTTATCATAGCAACTAAAAAGGAAACAAGACACTAGGTGTTCTGTACGTGCAGACGACAACATCTCTGGGGGATCCAGTGCCCTCAATTGGTCTCTACATGCACACAGTCACATATGTGAACCTAGACATAAAGAGGTTCACATATTCACACACACATATGTATGCACACAGAAACACACACACACACACACACACACACACCCACACACACACACACACACACATCTTTGAATGATATTATTGGGGCTAGAGACATAGCTTAGCAGTTAAGACCACATTTACTGCTCTGTCAAAGGACCTGAGTTCAGTTCCCAGAACCTGCATGAGATGGATCACATTCACCTGCATCTCCACCTCTAGAGAGTTGTGGCCTCTGTGAGCATCTACACTCACAAGGACATACTCTTTTGCACAGACATATACACACGGACAAAACCAATACCAATAAACCCTGAAAGCACGATGGATACATTACACTATTATAGAGACACTCTGCTGATAAATATCCTTTTATGACATTTAGAACAGATTAGTTGCATGAGCTACCAGAAAAGCAAAGTCAAATAAAGACTCTAAGATCATGAGGTAAAATCTTATACCTTGCAAAGTGTCACAGAGAAGAAAAACTCGTAAATCCAAGTGTTAAAATCCAGAGTTCCCAAATGGAGACGTGGCTTCTTCTCGTGTAAGCTGGACGACCTTGAGAAAGGTCAATTATTAGGAATTCCTGAAGCTCCACTTGTTTCTGTGTAAGATGACGATGATGGTAACTATGCGCCTTTGATCATGTGCTGCTGTGAGGTGCATTAAGACAATATATGAGAAAGCAGCTCATTTGCCGTCACACAAAGAAAGGCAGCTCTTCTATCCCTATACCAGAGTTTTCATGGCATTCAGTTAGATAGTATTATGGCAACATGAATTTAGAGCTCACCAAGGCTCTGCCAAACGGAAACATAAAATAAAATGATGGATGTGATGGAAAGCAGCTCGGAGAAGATAATTACATTATGTAAATGTACTATAATATTATTTTACATCTTGATGCAGATTTCTGAGGCAGTTTTAACTGTCTCAGTAACCAATGAATGCTATGCTAGTTCTTACTTAAGCCAAAGTCACAGGTTCTTAAATCTTTCTGAATATTACTGACGGATGCTGAAAAGATAATTGTTAAATACAACGACTAACAGCAGCACACGGATGGCTCTACATTGAAAAATAACTCTAAAAATTTCATAATAACTTGAAGACCATGAGCTCAAGGGCAAACGAAAATATTTAATGATTAAGGCGGAGAAGGTAGAGGCTTGTGCCTGTAGTATGGAATCATACGAACAAGACACAGCCTATAGCTTTTAAAGTCACAATGAAGCAGATACTGTGTATAAGGGTGATTCTTATAAGGAATGCTATTTTAACTTACTCGTTTGTTAATCTATCAGATAAGTATTCACTTTTGCAATTGGGCATTTTGCTTGAAAGCAAAGACTCAGTAGTGAATATGAAAGATAGGTTTCCTTCCTTCTCAGACACCACTCTAGGTAGGTGAAATGGATGTTAAAGAGCTCAGAGAAAGGACTGAATGGTGGTATAGACAGGTTAAATAAACAGATGCCTTCATAATTTGCAAGAAATCCAATTATCTTAATCTGTGATTTTTTTTGTTGTTGTTGGTGGTGACAAAGAAGGGATAGTGTTATCACTGAACTCCTGGATCTCTGAGAAGATTAAATGAAGCAAAAGCTGTAGTGTATGGCACTGAAAGCCTTAATAAATGGTAGGTGTTAAGTAGTTATCAGGGAGTGGGGAGATGGCTCAGTGCATAAGAGCACTTGCTCTGCAAACATAAGGTCCTGAGTTTGATCCCCAGAACCAAAGTAAAACACCTATGAATGCTTATGTCTGTGAGTGCAAGTAACTCCAGCACTGGGGAGTGGAGAAGAGTGGAACCACAGAGCCTGCCGACCAGCCAGCCCAGCTGGGACAGAAGCTCCCAGTCCAGTAGCAAACTGTCTCAAAGCAATAAGGCAGATGGAGACAGCGGAAGACATTCATGTCCAAACATCCTGTTCTGGTTTCCACATGCCCCCTCATACTCATGTGCACGCACCACACATGTGTACACTACATACAAGGCATAACACAGACACACACATACACACACATATCAAACACAGTTTATAGAGTGTATGCCATTTTAGAACATCCCTCCAGGAACTTTAGTTTTTATCTCTGATTTAGAGCCCAAACATTCCATTCCATCTAGTAAACTGAACTACTTCCTGATTGGAAGCTTCCACATTCTGACCCTGGCTGTCTGCCCTGCCTTCAGTGTTATACACACACCAGACACATGCTCTGAACTGTCTTCTCAGGCTTAAATGTGTCCTCTCAGCTGCTCTTCACAGAAGTCATCACTACACACTGACTTCACATTTCCTACATGTTCCAGAAAATAGCTGCCCAGGCTACGGAAACAAGATTTCAGCTGAGTTTGTCCTAGAATCAGGGAACCAATTCAGCCAATTCTGTCAGTGACGAAGCAGCTTATGCTTGCTTCTGTTTCAATGTCTGTACCCGTTAAGTTACTAGATCTGATCATATATCACATTCTCAATGCACGGACATAATTTTCTGCTTCTGAATTTTAAAACTAATTTTTACTGTGGAAATCATTACAGTTTTGAGAGACACTCTTCCAAAATTCCATGAAACCTATTGAGACAATAGGAGCAAATACAGGAATCTTTTCATTCAGTGCACCTATATTCCCTTTTCTGCACGGCTTCCCAAATTAGACAATGTCTTGCCAATATCAGTAAGTGGAGGGAGGAGGCGGCTACATTTAGAGCCAGGAATTGGACGTTTCACTTGGCTGCTCCTTCATCCATCTTCATTTAGACAGCCTAATCATACTGCATCTAGCACACACCCCATCTACCCTGATGGAAATAATGATTATGCCTATGAATGTAAAAAGAAAATATGGATGAATGCACCACATATTCCTTTAAAGACAGACGCATCCCATTCTCTTTTTCAAGTAAAACTCTACGCACTCATCCTGTCAAGAACACTAAGGATTGAAATAAATTCCTTGGGTTATGTAGAGTCCATAAATCCGGTAGATTGTACTTAGGCAAGGGTTCCTTTAATGAATACAGCTAATGATTTGGAAATGTGTATGGTAAGGGAAGAGTGAGGGTAAAAGCCTGCTGTGTACAGTAATCCTGCACACTAATAATACACTATGGAAAATCAAGTAGCTATATTTTACATTTACTATCTCTAGTAAGGAAGTAGATGATACAGCCACCCAGAATTTTTTCACAGCAGGTCATTTTAGCAAACAACAAAATGAAGAAAACTAGCGTACATTACATTTCTAGGAACATTCAGGATGTGATTTTTATTCCTCTTGAAGCTTTGTGTATGTCAGTTTACTTAAAATGGTCCAAACAGACAGGCAATCATATATAAGAGGAAATGCACAGTAGGAAAAATAGTAAGCCTCCTAACTGCACGGAGGATACCACTTAACTGCAGACAGATGATCCTGATCAATCCTACCTGACAAAGACAGGTTAAAGGGTTAGAAAAAAAAACTAAAGTCTGTAATTTTCAAAAGCATTACAGAGCAAGCAAAACTATGAAAAATGTCTAGGAAAAGATATAGGAGTGATAAAAGCCCTTATCCAAGAGCACAAGACCTTCAGGAGGTGTGTTCTTGGTATCTGTTGATTCAAGAGAGGCAACTAAAAACTGATGTAAACTTTTGATAGGTGAACGGGAGTGACAGAGGAAGAGCTGGACTCCAACCATCCTTGGTTTAGGATTAGGATGCCAAACCCCAAAGCAAGGGGAAAGGAAATTATCTTAGTTACTGTTGTATTGCTATGAAAAGACACCAAAATCAAAGAGACTCTTACAAAAAAAAAAGCATTTAATTAGAGGCTGGCTTGTTTGCAATGTTAGAGGGTTTCTCCACTATTAGCATAATGAGGAACACAGCAGCAGGCAGGTAGACATGGGGTTAAAAAAGTAGATGCAAACCTACTGGGCCTGGTGTGGGCTTTTGAAACCTCAAAGCCCACCCCATTGTGTTGGGAACTGGTTCTAATGCTTTGTCTTAATTTGGCTCCCAAAGCCATCCTTCCAGACCTGAGTGTTTCTGCCCCAGCTGGATTCAATTGGTAATAAAGAATTGCCATATAGCTAATGGCTGCGCAAGGAGAAGGACCTGGGACTTTTACATTGAGCAAGCAGGGTACCAAAAGAGAGGTGAGGGAGAAGAAAATAGCCAGAATAAGCAGAAAGATGAAACTTAAAGGCCCACCAACATGTAAGAATCTAAGACAGTGACCCTAGGGGCTACTTCCCCGATTGTGTCTGGGGTAACAGAGATAAGATATAGATTTTAAAAGATGTTAACTCAGGAATACTGTAGAGGATTATTTGCTAGACAAGGAAAGGGTTAGACATGGCCAACCACTGAGCTAGTCAAGACATATCAAAATTAGCTGGTTTATGTATGTCTTTCATTCACAAATCCAGAGAGCTCTTGGGTGGGTGCAGTGCACACTTGACCTGCCAGGAGCCAAAGTGGTTTAACTAATTCACCACTACACCAATGACACACCTGCAACAAGGTCGCACTTACCCCAACAAGATCATGCCTCCTTTTAATCCTTCTTAAACAGTTCCACTCCAGGTGACTAAACGCTCAAATATATGAGCCTATGAGGAATATTCTCATTCAACTCACCACAGAAAGTAGCCTAAACATAAAAGTCTTTGAGTGACCTTGGGGAAAACCTTAGATCCTATATTTAGATGAGCTTTCCAGATTGTTCTAATTCACAGGCCAGGAAGAAGCAAGAAGGGAGTGAGTACAGATGAGATAGCTCAAAATACTCTAGCTATCGTCTAAATATCACTTTCAGCATATAGTAAGAAGAAAAGAGCACAAGGAAGAGACAGCAAAAGGGAAACTTAGCAGAATGAAGAACACACAAGGCACATGAAGACTTCAGAAATTAGCCAGTCACATGTCCCTCCCTCACATATTCCATTCAAAGAGACAGAAACCAACATTAAAAAAAAAATTGAAAGACCACTTGAAAAAAATTGAAGATATAGAAGGAAAGAGCAAAAACTAAATTAGAATTATGAAACTTTTCTAGGTAGTAACCAAATGTAAAATGTCAACAGATGAGTCCATTAGACCTTTACAAAAGAAAGACAAACAAAGGAAAAGATATGTCTGAAGCACAGAGAGACCAAGAATGGGAAAGGATGCAAGAGAGAAAGGATGGAAATACAAAAGGACACAGGATGAAGGTCAGTGCATGCTCACTGACGCAGACAAAGAGGGTCTAAAAGAAAATGCAGTCAAGACAATGAATGTGGAGATTATGGCTAAATTTGCTGTAAATTAATTGTTGATGAAACCCACCAGTCCACAAAGTGAAGTAGTCTGCTATGTACCATTAAGAATCAAAGACAAGGAAGCAACGGAATCTTACTTGCTGCCAGAGGGACTCTAAAGGGCTAAGTCCACAAATAATAAAATGTAGAATCAGGAAGGAAGGCATGGGCCCAGTGTTTCCAGTAAGTTAAATGAAGTAACTACCAAATTAGAAACCTGTACTTCCTGAGGATCAGTATCAATTAAAAGATACAGGCTAGCACAGTTGGAGGAAAAGCCTGAGTGAACAAAGAATGCAAAAAAATATTGTAGACTTTCTAAACAATTGCTATGTAAAGTTATAAAATAGCTGTAGATACACATGTGTTGGCCTAGACAGATTGCTCAGTGACTAAGAGCTTGCATTATTCTTTATAGACAACTGGAGTTTGGCTCCCAGAACCCAAATCCAGTGGTCCACAACTGCCCTTAACCGATCTAATCCCTCTTACAGCCTCCTTGGGCTGCATTCAGGTTCACATATCTCTCCTCTTTCTCAAGTGTGCATGTAACTAAATCTTTTTAAAGTGTGTCTGTGTATTTGGGTTACTATATGCAACATTAAAGCACACTTTAAATAAACTCAGTGATACATTAACACCGGAAAAAAATATATATCTTAGTAGGTATAAAGAGAGTAACTTCATAACAAGGAAATTAAACAGACTACAAGAAGATGTCAGTTATAAATTTCTGTGTATCTGTTATATATCTACGACTACAGTATGGGAAAACACAAAGCAAAGGTTGGCTAAATTATGAAGACAAGAAGAAAAATCCAATCACAGTAGAAAAAAACAACAAAAATTCTTTAAGTAAAAGTTAACTCTTGCAGCAGTTCTAAGATAATAATATTTTATGATATTATTTACTTGCATATAATGTTGGAAGGAAATGGGCATCTTCCTGATTTTTTTCCCATAGCTGGAACTTCTCTGGAAGCAGTCATCCTAGAAATGACAAGTGTTTCAAAAAACTGTAGAATACAACCTTAGCCATTTGTCTGTTATCACTGCCACTTGTATTGGTGGGGTTTTTTTGTTTGTTTGTTTTTGTTTTTTTAAGTAGTGTGTAATGCAAAATGTATTTGGTAGAACAGTATTTTAAACCAGTGAACTTGGGGTATAGGGGTACAGACCACTGGCAAAATACTTGTCTTAAATTTGCAGAGGCCCTGGGGACCA
>JADRCD010233438.1:17500-29014 GCA_019843815.1 Montemys delectorum | reverse complement strand
AAAAAAGAGGTTATTCAAAGATTTGCATTTAAGTGATATTTATAGATTTATTGAAATGTCCTTCTATAGTAAAGTGAGAATTTAACTAAAACCAAGTACTAAATAGAGATTGTAGCTTTATGAGTTTAGCATTGATATGTTGAAATGTTTAGGTCATTTTTATGAGTATAATTAAAAATATATTAAAAAATTAAGAGTTCAACTCCAATTAACTGTGGCTCAGAGCAGAAGGCAGTGAAGGGTTTCTTAGTTCTTCTTGTGTAAATGTTGAATAAATGTTTAATTCTCTGGAGAAATAACTTGAATTTCCATTGATTTTACTGGTACAGTAATTAAATATATTCCCTCAGGAAATATGCTTCAGTGTTCTGGGAAGTTGCCTATTGTCTGGGTATCTTTGGCCAGGTAAACTGTTTTCTGTATTTTAGCCCTATAATATATGATAGTGCATACAATTACTGCTTATAGAGGAGAAAATGCATCTCATTTGGAAGTTCATGTGTATCTTCCAAACATATATCTTATGCCACTTAAATATTTTATGATCTTTGAAATAATGATGTGAGAACACAAAATGTAAACTTTATTTCGGTTTTGTATTGAGATTTAACAAAAAGCTTTTTTCCTTAATAGTAATACTTATTAAAATTATTTAAAAATCCTCACTTGTTTGTTTACAATGGAAGACAATAGTATGTATCTGGGATAGCCTTTTATTTCTTTCCTGTTATTTCTCATTACTAACACTTTCAGTTGAGTAGATAATAAATACTATTGAGAATCCTATTAACGTAACTTCCATGTATGTATTTACACCATGAGTAAATTTTATTTTTTTTATTGTTATTTTATTTTAGTGTTTATTTTCCAAGGTGTTCAAAAGAGGGTATTGGATCCCCTGGAACTAACGTTATGGATGGTTGAGAAAATTGCAATTCCTCCCTAGTTGATCTGTATATAAAAAGCAGTTCCAATCAAAATTTCAACAGGCTATATTTATAAGAGCTGACCAGGTAACCTAAAGTTTTTCAGGAAAGCTATAAGAGGACAAAAAAAACACAAAATAAAAAAGATAATGGTGGAGAAAGGGAATGATTTTGAGGATTCATACAACTATTGGAGACACAGGGTAATCTGTGCTAATCCAGAAACTTGATACTGAAGGAAAGATAAAAGTGTATAAAATGAAACCAGGAATATTCTCAAAAAAAAAGAGTGTTTATTTATTTTTTTTAAAGACATCAAGGGAACTAAGCATAGACTGATAGTATTTTTTAAAAGTATTAAACACGACAGGGAGATAGCTAAAATACCATGAGAACCTAGCATCAATCCACAGAATCCACATAGAAATGCCTGTGCAGTACTTGAGTTCGCAATCCCAGTGAGTATTTTTGGCATCTTTGTCAGAAGTTAAGTGAATTAATTAGGTGTGTTTATACCTGCATTTTGTCTTCCATTGATGGATGTGCATGTTTTTGAGTCAGCACTATGTTCCTTATGATGGCTCAGCAGCATGACATGAGGCTGTGTATTGCCGTGCCCAACGTATTATTCATTTTACAAGGATTGAACTTACCTATTCAAGAATTTTTGTGCTCTCATATAAATTTTAAGATTTTTTTCCATTTCAGAAAAAAAATGTCATGAGAATTTTAGTTGTGACAGCATTGAGTCCCTACTTTGCCCATATGATCCTGAATGCACCCAAAGCTAATAGCTGTATCCTTTTAAATACGATAGAACAAAGATGAATCATTGTGGAAAAAAATCTTAGACTTAGTAACATTTATATGAAGAAACAAAAAAATATCGAGAAAAGTAGACATCCATTTGTGTGCTCCGGTCTTGGGGTTTTGGTCCTAAAGCTTCTTGGCAATCTTATGTTCTCAAATGTGTTTTTGGAGTAACTGAGCAAACCTTGCGTCTCTCTCTCTCTCTCTCTCTCTCTCTCTCTCTCTCTCTCTCTCTCTCTCTCTCTCTCTCTCTCTCATCTTTTCCTTCTCCTTCTCCTCCTCCTCCTCCTTTTTTCATTGTCTCACTTTACTTGCTTTTGCTCCTCTATGATCAGTGCAGAGAGTAAGTAACCAAAAAGACTTGCAAACACTATCCAACAAGAAGATGAAGCCTCAAGATGATCAGAGATCAGAAATTAAATTTCGAGGATGAGATTCTTCCTATTAACAATAGGATACATCAGAATAGGGTTCTACAGTATTTCACAGTTAGTACAAAAAGGCATCCAATTTCTGTCTAATACCAGCATCTGATCTCTGTCTAATTTCAGCATGTGCAGGAGAGTTAAGTGAGAACCTTTCCACGGTTAGCAGAACCTTTTCTCTAAATTATTTTGGGTTTCCTTTTTTCTCTTTTCTTTGTCTTTTTTTCCCCCAAAGCTGGAGGACAGCATGCTCTGTGGAAGGACATAAATTCTGCCCGATTCTTACTCGGTGTCTTAGAGCAAAAGGATTTTCTAGAATGTCCTGAAATCCTTGCTATGTTGTGCTAATGCTCTCAAGGTCATTCATCCATGGAGTCTTCGAATAAAATCATTTGAGAAACCTGATAGAAATGAGAATGAGATTCATTGCTTACTAATTTACAGCTTGTGTCCTGAGCCTGAATTGCTTTCTGGTAATCTAGTCAAAGAATAGTTCCATGATCTGAGGAGTCAAATTTAATTATCCTACAAATTATCCCATCAATTTACTTTAGAAACTATAGCAACTTTCCCCAATGATTTTACAGGGTGATATATGTCTCAATGGTTAGAACTTTTTGATATTTTTTTATCTGCACCCTATATAAGAAGTGTCAGACTCAGAACTGTATCCGTAAATCTTTGCAGGCCCAGAGCGACCAGGGTTCAGGCAGCCTTGATGATATCAAGTGTGCCAGCAGCAGAGGCTGCTGCAGATGCTGCTCTCAGATCCAAGCTCTCAAACAGTTTCACACTGATATTTCTGAAAGGCAAATGTGATCCTATCTCTGCTGGTTTTAAAATCTTCCAATTCTTTCTACAGCCTTCCAAATAAAGTCTAAACTGCTAACATCATCCACCCACGAGATATTTCACAGCTCAGCTCTCATCTTGTCCCTCCCTTAAATTCTATCCTACAGAAATGTTTAAACAGCTTTAGGCCACACAACAGACCATGTTATCCTCCTTTTCAAGTCTGGGTCTCTGCACTTGCTTTTTAGACTTGTCTGTGTTATTCCACCTCCACTTACCTAGGGACATCCTACTTCAACATGTCTGTGCTTGTCACTTGATGTTAGGAGTGTCTGTCTATAAGTCAATGCTCTATATGTCAGGCGGTAGGGGCAACATTTTTTTTCTTTTTTTAAAACAGCTGCACTAGCAGGGTGGTTGGCAAAAGTGCCAAACATTTAGGAAGTTTTCGCAGACATTTGTTAAACGATTTGATCTACATGAATAAAGGAATGAATGGATGAATGAATAAATCAATGGATGAATTCTTCCTCATAAAACATTTTTGGCTTCTTAGAATGGCTTTGATCGTATTATTATCTATCCAATGACATACTCATTCTGTCTGCCTCTTAAGCCAGGTCTATTATTTATAGTAGAGCTAGGATATCTCATTACAGTGGATCATCATACAGTGAGCAGAGGGAGACCAAAAAGCTTCTCCAAATCACATTATAGTAGACTTACACACACACAGACACACACACTAACAAAAGCATACAGTGAGCAGCAATGAAACACACAGACGCACACACACACACACACACACACACACACACACACACAAAACAATGGCTTTTGAGCACTTTTGAGCTTTTAAAGATCTGAGGCCACATTTAGTAGCATATCACTTGTTCTTGACCTCTTCAAGCTTTAGCTAACTTTAACTGGACGAGACAAATTAGCATATTGTGTTAGAATGCCAATGTTTAAGAAGAAGTATCTGAAAAACGGATTCTCAAGTGGAGAATTACATGTACTAAGATTATGGGAGTTTTCTAGACACCTGTTGGTGGAGATCAAAATAAACAGACTAGAGAAGAGCCTTTAAATGAAAGGAAGTTTCTGTAAACCTCCCAGATGGTCACAGTGGTGATGCAAACTTCAGGTAATGTTTCAGTTATTTACCTCATTAATTACCCAAGCTCTAAGACTATGTCCACCCCAGATGTGTGGTAACTCTGCAAGGACCTCCACTATTATTCTAAGAGCAACTTTGTAAACCGAAATTAACACTGAATGAAGCCATCTGTCATGCCTTGATATAATCCTAGAGATTGCTATATGCCCGGTATACATATCTGAGTGATATATGTCATAAAGCATAGTGTATATAACACAGTACACTGGTCTCTTTTTTTTCCTTTTCTTTTTTTTTATTAGATATTTTCTTTATTTACATGTAAATTTCTCCTTTCCCAGTTTCCCCTCTAAAAAACAAACAAACAAAAACAACAAGAACAAACCCCTGTTGCCTCCGCGCTTCCCATGCCTGCCACCCCACCCTCTCCCATTTATTGATCCTGGCATTCCCCTACACTGGGGCACAAAACCTTCACAAGGCCGAGGTCCTCTCCTCCTATTGATGATCAAATTTGCAATCCTCTACTATACACATGCTGCCAGAACATTCAGTCCCACCATGTATAGTCCTTTGTTGGTGGTTGGGTCCCTGGGAGCTCTGAGGGTCCTAGTTAGTTCATATTGTTGTTCTTAAACCCAAGGAACTTATTATTTAAGGTATTGGCAGCAGAGCCAAGCTCTCAAGAACTTCTCATTGATAGTGACCCATGGTGATCCATTCGTGCCTCTAGTACTGTGTTAGCTCCATCTCATGGGGTCCCTGTGAAAAGAATCATGGTCAGCTCAGGGAAGACAGTTAACTACATTATTTTTTATTATTGCTATGAGAAAAAAAAGCTCACAACATCCAATGAATTAGCACACAGTACTTACCCTACAAATTTGGAGGATAGATGCCCCAAAGAGGTCTTACTGGGTTTAAAAAAAAAGTTTCATTCTAATAGGTTGAATGACATCTGGGGATACCATGATTCATTTGTTTTGTTTGAACCAGCCTTTAGAAACTGTCCAAGTTCTCTGGCTTTTGGGAGTGAAGAAAGGCAGATACACCTTTTCTTGAGGTAACACTCTGATCCCACAGTTCTATATTGTTCGGTAAGCATACTCTCCAACTGTATTTTTCTACAGTTAAATATTAAACACATCTGTAATTTTATTGTGGCAACCCAGGTAAACCAATGCAACTACCATGTTGTTACAGTTTGCCATTAGATAATTTAATTCTATTTACAACACAGATTTTCATTTGTCAGCGAGAGACTATGTAGTGGTTAAATACATTAGGATGCTTATGTCTGTAATAGTGGTTTCTATGAGTGGGTTGGCCATAATTATGCTAATGGAAACCACTAATGCATACTTCCTATAACAATAAAAAGGGGAAAAAAAGAAGTAAAACTTCCTCTTAGCATGTCACTCTTTAATATAGAGGCCCAGGATCCATACATATAATTTTAGCTTCTACCAATAACTTTTGACTACCTCTAGTGTTTTTTTTTTTTAAATATGTGTACCTTATCCCTCCTTTAGAAGCCTAGTCCTCCCACAGAGGGTTAGGATCTGGGATGAGTTACTGCCATGATGATCTAGGCTGCAAATAAAATGAAAATAAATCAAAAGTATCTCTGCAATTTTTCCTGTCAGGACAACACACTAGTCACGGAACACTACAGCACTGACAAAGGCCCACTGGGAAAGAAAGGAAGTAGACAGTAAACATCAGTTACCAGCTGTAAAAGAAAAGGAGCAAAGGAAATCAATTAATGTAGTCTTCTGCCTTCCAATGACAAGGAGAGCCACTTTGTTGGGGTTGGACATATGGGTAGCAGCAAATTGAACACTGAGAAATGATGTAAATTAAACAACAAATGTGCTTAAGAGCCAAAATTCTTTGTTTTAAGTCATCATCACAATGTGACTATTTTGGAGTAATTATGACTCATGTTTCCAACCTATTAGTTTTATTTTACAGTCATAAACATATAAAATTATTTGCTTTATAGGACTGGATTATTTAGATTACAAAGTACATGGTCATCTTTTCCAAATATGAATAAAAATTTAGGAATGTCTAAAATATGTATGACATTGGGAGCCCAAGACCAAGGTGACTATTAGAAGATGTTAGCTATTGTTCATCTGTTGTCTGTAAAGTTAGGTATATATAATCATGAATTTCCTTTTTCAGTGTCCTGATGTTGGTTGTGCTATCAATGATTGATATATTGAATAAATGCCCCTATTAATTTTAGATTCTCCAGTGTTTTCCTTTTTTAATAGAAATTATCAACTTCTGTTTTTTATAGCATAATTTCTGGGGAGTTCAATATTTAGTCAGCAATTACCTAAGTTTAGAGCAACAACACGGGTGGTAAGATAAAAATGACATTTGGCTTAGTCTCTGACAAAGATCACGGGCTATTTATCCTTTTACCACAACAGAGTTAACTTTTTCCCCGTGTAAGGAGGATCAGATCATCTCTGTATGGTAAGGAACTCCTGTTCTGGACCTAGGCAAGGCTGGTCTGATTCCAATCTGAGAATGCCGGTACAAGACCTGACAGTTTGGTTTCCCAACTCTCATGTCTAAGATCAACATAGTAATACACCTTTCATATCTTCCCAGTGCATTTCATGTGTAATTACTGCATACTACTCTATAGCTTATGTCTACAAACTTTCCTGCTCTAAGACATTGGTGGATATACATTAGATCCCTCTTTTAATCCTATATTTTCTGTACTATAAATTATAAAGCTCTTCCTTTTTATTCAGATATGTTAGACAACTGATATATGTGAGGCAGTTCATACAACATTTTCTATCTTCCTTTATGACATTTCCTTCTCTTTTGAATTCTTTCCTAAGTTTTATATGTGTGTTCCCCATTTACATTATTTTTTGTTTCATTCTTCCCCAGCCTCTCCCATTTCCCCTCAACTCTTTCTCAAACTCATGATGCTTTTCTTTAATTATTATTAGTATACACATACATACATATTACATATATGTATCTAAACAAGCTAGTATAAATGGAACTTTTAGAGTACGTTTAGCATTGCTTTTGTGTGTATGTTCTCAGGGAATGACCATTTGGCATTGGATAGTGACTTAGGCTTATCATCCCTGAGCAATAGCCAGAGATGATTCTCCCTTCCTTAGCAGTCAAAAATTGGCTGTAGACCTCCTCTGCTAGCATACCTATTTAAGTCTCTGTTTTGAAACTTACTCGGTGGACCTATGTGCTATGCAGGGGTCAGAGGACAACTTGGAGAGTTGTTTCTCAATGACCAGCAGGTGGTTCAGGGACTTAAACATTGGTCCTTAAGATTGGCAGCAAGGACCTTTTTTGACCTAGTGAGTCAACTCTCTGGTCCACATTCATGTCTTTCTTTCTTTTTTTTTTTTTTTAATTAGGTATTTTCTTTATTTACATGTACATTTTCCCTTTCCCATTTTCCCTTCCAAAACAAACAAACAAACAAACAAACAAAAACAAGAACAAACCCCTTTTGCCTCCCCTCTCCCAATGCCTGTCACCCCACCCTCTCCCTCTTATTGGCCCTGGCATTCCCCTACACTGGGGCACAAAACCTTCACAAGGCCGAGGTCCTTTACTCCTATTGATGATCGAATTTGCAATCCTCTACTATACACCTGCTGCCAGTACATTCAGTCCCACCCTGTATAGTCCTTGATTGGTGGTTGGGTCCCTGGGAGCTCTGAGGTTACTAGTTAGTAATTATTTTTCGTCCTAAGGGGCTGCAAACCCTTCAGCTCCATAGGAGTTAGAGAAAGGTTCCACATTCATTTCTTAATGACAAGAACATTACTAAATGTTTCAAAGTAATATGTTAAAAAATACTTTACTTAATATTTACACATGTATATTATGTATTTTGATAAACTCCATCCACTATTATCTACTCATCAATTCTCCCCTCTTCCTATCACTCATCCTTCTAAATTTGCATATACATGTACACATACACGCACGTGCATGTGTGCGTGCGTGTGTGTGTGTGTGTGTGTGTGTGTGTGTGTATGTGTGAAATCAACTGTGTCCATTTACTGTTGTCTGTATGTAAATTAATATGGGACAATCTACAGGATAGCCACTCATGGCCAGCACTCTTGAGGAAAACTCTTCCTCCTGTTTATCTATCCAATGCCAACAGCTCCTCAGTCAGAGATAGGATGTCATGAACCCTCCTTCGCTATGTTTTGGGATTTTGGTTGGCTTTGGATGATGCATACCTTATGGGTCAGTCTTAGCGGCTGCTCAAAGTGCAAATTTTAACTATAGACCTAGAGAATAATTGGAATATGGCTGTGTTGTTTTGAAGCTGGGAATCACACTAGGGGAACCTATTTTTTTTTCTAGAAGAGTATGCTTCCATGGAAAATGAATCAAGAGGCCTCATTAGAAGCATACTTCCAAATATTGAAGATTTGGTTGGAAACAGCTACTCTTTTGTTTGTGTGTCAACCATACCACCTGAGCACAGAATATAAATTATTCAGCATAATGGGAGGTATTTTTAAATATTGCATCCAGGAAGAGAAGCTCGTGAAAAAAAGATTAATACTAGGATCTTAAAATTATTCAGTAACAAATCTGCAAAGTTTTCCTGTAGATTAGACAATGAGAATCCTTCCAAATTTAATATAAAATTGTCTATATTTAGAAAAGAATCATTATTAATGCTTTCAATAGGAAAAAATGTCAATATTTAGAATTTTAAATAATTATTATTTTTTTTCCAGAAGCATGAGGTTCTTTATTCGTTTATTCAAATCCTTGACATCAAGTTCCTGACACAAGTTGAGCGTGTTGCCTATCACCTCTGTGGGCTGGCAGGAGCCCATATGTGTTCATCTGTAAAGAAGGAGGTACAACAGGGGTTAGAAACAGAAGGGGAGAAATGGAACAGTAATTTTTGCCTCTTGCTTTCTCCCTCTTCATCAGACTTTTGTTTAGGCCTCATTGGCTAGAACTGAGTTATCCCAATTATTCCAACCTACAGAGTATATGGGTGAAATGTCCAAAAGGCCTTGAGTACAAATGCTTTCTTCTGTCTGTCTGTCTGTCTGTCTGTCTGTCTGTCTGTCTGTCTGTCTGTCTGTCAAGGAAGACCAAAAGGTGGACATTTCATTCCTTCTTAAAAGGGGGAACCAAATACCCATGGAAGGAGTTGCAGAGATTAACTATGGAGCAGAGACTGAAGGAAGGACAAGCCAGCCTAAATATAGCTATCTCCTGAGAGGCTCTGACAATACCTGAGTAATATAGATGTAGAAGCTCACAGTCATCCACAGTCACTGGGGACTGAGTATACGATCCCCAATGAAGGAGTTAGAGAAAGGATCTATGGAGCTGAAGGGTTTGCAGCCCCTTAGGACAAACAACAATATGAAGTAACTAGTACCCTCAGAGCGCCCAGGGACCCAACCGCCAACCAAGGACTATACATGGTGGGGCTGATTGTTCTGGCAGTATGTGTATAGTAGAGGATTGCAAACTCGATCATCAATAGAAGGAGAGGACCTTGGCCCTGTGAAGGTTCTGTGCTCCAGTGTAGGGGAATGCCAGGGCCAATAAATGGGAGAGGGTGGTGTGGCAGGCATGGGGAGGGGGGAGGCAACAGGGATTTGTTCTTGTTGTTTTTGTTTGTTTATTTGTTTTTTGGAGGGGAAACTGGGAAAGGAGAAATTTACATGTAAATAAAGAAAATATCTAATAAAAAAAAAGAAATGATGGTAGAAGACTGAGAAAGTGAATCAAAAGGAGAAATGCATCAAATGATCTTAAAAGAAGAAGGCCTGTTTGGGCTCATTGCTTCAACATTTCAGTCATGAGTAGCTGGCTCCTTTGCTTTACAAAGGAAGATAAGGTAGAGCTGAGCTATATACTTCTGAGAGGCCATGATAGAGGGAGGAGACATGAGCCAATAACAACTATATCCTTTAAATCCATATCTGGAGAGATCAATTTCTCCATCTAGGCTCTATGTCATCATTCATTATGTCATAAATTTATCAGTGATTTCTATCCTCATGATCCATGTAGTCATCTCAAAAACTACTAGAGAATTGGCCTTCATCATCCGCACATTTCAGGGAGAAGTCAGGGCAGATATCATATCAGAACGATAAACATCAAGCAGTAAAGGGAAATGGAAGTTTCTGGTAGTGTTATGTGACCCAGACTCCCGTGGTGTTTTGCTGAGGCAAGACCCATGGGAGGACACATGATGTTTTGAGAGAGTATAAACAGGACTTAATGGACAGTGACATTGGTCTTGTGTTTTCTCTGATCTTTACTTTATTGATAGAGGCATGGTAGAGAACTCCTCCTGGCTTTTGGGCTGATCCTAGTCTCTCCATTGACTCCTGATGCTTTTTCAGAGACCTGGTGGTTTCTGCTGAATCATGTACTGCTACTGATTCACTTGTAGTATCCTGACACTATTGAACTAGACTGCTGGTATCCTGACAAACAGAGATTGGAAGTGCCACAAAGAACTACTTCTAAACAAGTCCACATTCCCTTGTCCTATTTACCATCCTTTATGCCATTCCTAGTGGGCTAGAAGCCTCAAAAGCATAAAGACCTGAGTTTGGAGCCAGCCACCCGTATGAAAACTAAGTATAGTTGTGTGTTCATCATCCTAGCAGTGAGGGAGCAGGGAAAAGCAGATCTTTGGAGTGCTTCCAATGCAATATAGCTAGTTAGCGAGCTCTGGGTTCACTGAGAGATCTCTTTCCAAATAATAAGATGGATGGAGATAAAGGAAGAAACTCAACTCTGACCTCCAGACTCCCAAACACACATTTGCATGCACAAGTATGTGCATAGGTATGCACACTTACACACACACACACACACACACACACACACACACACACACAGAGTTACCTAACACAGTATCAAAGTCACTGAAACATTTTTCACTATTGATTGATTGAGCATTGTAACCAGGCATCATTTGTGGGGAGCCATTTGCTGCCCTCCATGACAGCACTTAAAACACTCTTTGAGACAGGATAACAGTGATATCTCAGGTCTGTGTAGTGAGCAATCTCTGTGAATAGTGTTGAGTGCCCAGGGAATTTGGTTTTCTCTCTCTAATCAAAATGTATTTCTGTAAACCTTAGGAAGTGGGGAGAGGAAGTGGTACTAACTGGAAGGTGATACGTTTAGCCAAAACCCGAAAATGCTATCAGTCCATTGAATGTTCAGGTGGTTGGACAATAAAGATTCTGAACCAGTCTCCAAAGTGTATAGATGCTCAGGAAGATGCCCTGCCACAGCAGAGTTCCATGTGTTTCAGTTATTTGATTTAAAGTATAATTTGAGCTTTGTCTTCAGATTAATATTACAAATGATGGCATTTTATTAGAGTTAAGAGTGTTATAAATATCTGTTTGAGTTTGTT
>JADRCD010233438.1:0-12500 GCA_019843815.1 Montemys delectorum | reverse complement strand
GCCTTTGAGTTTGGGGAGCAGTACCGAGAGAAAGTCTTTATAAGAGAGCCATTAGTCTTGTGCAGTCTTGGATTTGACAGCTTGTGAGGTGGCACAGGCCATTACTCTACCAACATCATTTCCAATTCCTTAGGCATCTCCTTCAGCACCCTGGAGAAATTGTTCAGCTTTTCCCTTTTCTTCTCTTCCTCCTCCTCCACATCATTCTCTCTCTCTCTCTCTCTCTCTCTCTCTCTCTCTCTCTCTCTCTCTCTCTCTCTCTCTCCCTTTTCCTTTTTTCCCCTTCATTATTTCTTTCCTTCTCTTTTCCCTTCTTCCTTTTGCTCATTACAAATTTTAAAAATAAAATTATGACAGTCATTTGGATGTTTCATGCTACCTGCCTATTTTTATAGCTTATAATATAATATTTTATTTGAAAAGGTAAGGCCCAATACTAGTAGCAAAACAGAAGGATACTTTCAATGTTTTCACAAACCAATTAAGAGAGTACATGTAATGCAATGAGACTGAACGTTTAGAACTTTCAATTTGTTATTGAAAATACATAGTAGCCCTGAAACTTCTAAAGAAAAGAAACAAGCTTCTAAGAAAGAAAACATGTGAAGAGTAGACATAGATCAGTAGAGAGTTTTCTCTTCATGAAGGTCCTGAGTTCAATCCTCAGCACTGCACAAGAGGAAAGTTTGAATATGGACATTTCTTAAAACAATGCATGGTATAGGAATTATTTTACGATAGAATTCCAGTGCCTAAATAGTTACTATGTGTTGACATTTAGCTTTTCATGTAGACTTCTAATCTAAAGCTCATCAACATTTCATTATTAATTTAATATTAAAATATAATATTATTATTAAATATTAATGGTATCTCATTAACTTATATGGCTTATGGTTCATGTATCAATTAAACAATAAAACTTATAATACATTTTGAACAACTGAAATGATATTTTCCATTCTATGTTAATGATCTTTTAGTAAAATGGCCACCAGAATATATAGTAACTGGATAAAATTGATAGAAGTTTTTTCTTATTACATTAGTAATATTTTTTTCTTAATTGTTCTGGAGGGTTTTTTAAAATTCTTAATTGTTTTTAATTTTAATTTTTTAAAATATTTTAATACTATGCAAAGGGATTAAAAATTTTTATTTCCTTGTGTTCTTTCCTATAGAACAGTACAGCATTTATTAGGCATTGAATCTGACTCAGGTACTTATATGTTCCATGTTGTATATATATATAAATGCATCACAAGAAAGTGAAAGTTAACTCAACCAAAGTGTGTGATTATCAACTGCTTAAACCATTTTATATTTTCATTCTTTTGTTTTCACTTTTTATGCCAAATATTCAGTTCAACTTATTTTCACAGACAATTTAAGTACCCTTACAAGAGCCTTGTGGGAAAATGCAGAAGTGATGGCTATGCTTTAGCAAGCTTCCCCTGAGCTGCATTGCTAATCAGAGTAGGTTTATCTTTAATGAGTGTTAATATGTCTCAGAAGTCAGGTATATAGAAGTCTACCTACTGCAATTTCATGGTTAGAGATTTCAACATTCTTTGGGTTATTCAGAAACTTGGTCAAAGTGGTTCATGGACCAATGAAGGATCTTGAATATTTGAATTGCATTTCTGTAGTTGGTATACATGGTATTTGGGCAGTTTTCTCCTGGGAATTTTGCTGAAATTATTAATTCTCTTAAAGGCTGTCCATTTGGCTTTTAGATGTTATAGCTCAAAAAATTGGTAATTTTTTTCTCTCAGCACTTCTGAGGATAACGAGACATATCTAAGTTCTAAGATGAAAACCAAAAGAAAAAATGTCAACATCATTGGCTATACCATGGTCCAACACTGCACTCAAGTCTGATTGAAAGTTATTTCTTTGTTGAGGAGTGAAAGTCTCATCTCTAGATGAAGAGCAACATGCAGCTAATGATTGCTGAGATGGGGAGGGTCAGACTTTGTTATAGATAATTCCGGTAAGTAGTTTTTGAATACCATGTGTCCAGATCAGAAATCATATATGCATAAGCAATACTATAGAACTTAACAGGGTAAATTTATACATTTGCATGTAATAATAAAAAAGAAAGAATTAGAGTTAATATGGCTTTTTAGTTGTTTCTATTACACAAAAATAGAGGAGAGATAGCTGAGCATATGAAACATTTGGGTGTGATAGACATACATTTTTTTGATTGTGGTGATCCTAGGCTCAGCCTTATGTGGAAACGTATCAATTCCATAGGTTACCTGTGCTTTTTAATATAAAAAGAAAATTAGAATAAAATGTTAATATATTATGATTTTCTGACTAGTATTCACTATTTTATCATAAATAAAAACAGATCTTCCTCCTCAGTAAACGTCTCTCTTTTGTGAACTTACACAGTAATGAGAATACCTGGTAGATGAGCAAGAATGAACACTTTTTGTCATCTTGAAATTCTACCCTGCAAAGGATGATTAAGCACTCATAATGTCTGTAATGTTAATATTTCCTGTCCATTTTTGGTTAACTGTCTGAAGAGTAATTAGAAGGAATAAATATGAGAGTTTTAAATTTGGTACTTGTTTAATACATTTTTTTTCTAGCTTGAAACCTTTAACTATGGCCATTCAGTTGAATAAATTTGAGCCAGTGTACACAAGTTATCCTGGTGATCTACAAGGCTGGAGGAGAAGGAACACAAGTTAAAGAGAGTGTTTAAAAAAGCAAGCAAACAAACAAACAAAATATAGGCTCCCCTCTATTTTTTTCTATTACATTCAAATGGCATTTGACAAAATGTTTTGTGTCCTGCTGTAAATACTGCAATGTGATATAAACTGTTTTGAAACATGATTCAGAATGTTTCAAATTAAATTGACTCTGACTTTATATTGGTTACATCAACATGAAATACTTTGTTTTAGGAAAAAAATTGTTATCTATTTTATATTGGGTGAATATACTTAAAATTCATCAGATCTTCTGAGTCTTATTTTTTAAATTAAACTAATACTCCTCATCATCTAAGTGGCCAATGAATTATTTTCCTTGGATTGTCTTTATTGTATCATTTTATCTTTGAACAAGGACACTACTAAGGAATAATGACAACCAACTGAACTGAATTTTCTCTAAGCTTCCTTCCAAAGTGAACACGCTATGGTTCAACAAGCTTCCAAAATAATCTGAATTGTTTCTCACAGTACATTATGCTTTTTCATATTTTGGGAAGGTTTACTATCATTTGGGAAACACACATAACATTTCTTTGAGGTTCAAAATAATCAAAGGAGCATCCTCAAAGGTTTCTTTGTAATGATTTAGAACTTGGTTGAACATGTTATCTGATGCTGATATCTATCCAAGATATTCAATTTAATCTAAATTTCACTAGTCCATTCTTTAAATGATTCATATTAGTCACTATACTTTACTTCTATTTCAAAAGAGGAAAAAAAACTTCAACCTATCACTATGTTAAATCATTTTTTAAACCTTATTTCTGAAAATCCAAACTTTTTTTTATAAAAACATTGATGCCTAGTGACTGGTAGCCGTATAATTTATAACACTGGTCCTCCTGTGAAATTCATTCTCAATTTGTCTGCTTCTGACTCGGCTCTTCAGGCCTGTGCAATAAATTATCGTTGATGTTCAGTACATCAATCAATTTGATGTTGTTACTGAGAAAATATAGTCAGGGAAAAACTGATAAGACTCTCTAAGTTTTAACATATTGATAATAAAAGCAATTATAATCAGATATTTTTAAGACATGCATTAAGAAATAAATATGTATTTTTTTCTTGAGAAGAACAATTAATTTTGTGAAAAAATGATAACCCATTTACTGAAGTACTACAAAATATAGAAGTTATATTTTAATACTATAATTCATATTGTATTTACATTTGAAGAAACACAAAATACACAAAATATATTACCTGAAGTTCTCTTAATTGAGTAATTTTCTAATTTTTTCAACCTTATTTTCCATGCATACTATAATTTTAGTTCCCCTTTCTCATGGGTAGTGTGTTTGTATGTGTGCATATGTGCTTGTGAATTGGCATGTGTGTGTGTGTGTGTGTGTGTGTGTGTGTGTGTGTGTCTATTTATTTACTATGTCATCTATGTCTCTCTCTATATGACCTGATTGGCATGGTATATTCAAAATATCCTACTTGACCCATAACATGTAAGAATACACAGTGTACATGTTAAGTTTTAAGAAAAACGTGATCTTTGTGACTATTTTTCAGAGGTGAAGAACTAAAAAAAATGCATGTTAATGAAGCCTCTAACCCTAAGTCTTTGGAGAAAAAAATGAAAAGCTTCTTGATAAGTCACAGCTTTATCAGTAGTATCAATGAACATTTACTGTGTTGTAGGTTGAGTACATGATTGAGTTTTCATTATTATTAGGGGGTCATAATTAAGCCAGTTCTGGTTGTACTAGTCACTGGCTGTTGTGTTGCTGTGAAGAGGCACCATGACCAAGGCAACTCTTATAAATGAAAGCATTTGACTAGAGGCCTTTCTTACAATTTCAGAGGCTTAGTTTACGATGGGGGAGGGACATTTGAAACCTCAATTTCTACCTCCAGTGTCATACTTCTTTCAACAAGGCCATACCTACTCAAACAAGACCATAGCTATATGACCTATGAGGGCATTCTTATTCAGACCACGATATTTCACTTCCTGGCACCACTATAGGATAGATTTGTAGCCATATTTTAATGCATTTAGTCTGAAAAAGTCCTTGTAGTCTACAACTGTGTCTCATGTTAATCTCTTAATTTTAACATTTTATAAAAAAGCAAGACAGAAAGCAGATCATATACTTCCAACATACAATGGCACGGAATATACATTACCATTCCAAAAACAGGAAAGGGGGGCATAGTGAAACAAAACCTGCAGGACAAATTCCAAAATCTGCATTTCTAAGTCTGATGTCAAAACACTCTTCAGATTTACAACTCCTTTCAGCTTCATTGACAGCAACACAGTTCTCTCCCTTGTACTGTTTCCATACCTGGTCTTTTAGTTCTCTTTGACAGGTATCCCACAGAGCTGGCATCTACAACATCTCAGGGTCTCCAAGGCAATCCAGGCTTTCCCCTCAGAGCTTCAGTCTTTCTGGGTCTCAATACAGGAACACCCTTGACACATACCTGGCCTCAGATGTTTTCCTTACCCTCTGAGAGAGATTCCACAACCCCTTTCTTCTATTCTTGACTCTATAAAGCTGTTGTTCTTAACCTGTGGTTTTTTGACCCCTTTCAAAGTTGCATATTTTATCCTTGTGGGTCACCACAACATGAAGCACTATTAGAATGTCACAGCATTAGGAAGATCGAGAGCCTCTATAGAATGGTAGAACCATGTCCCTGAACCAAGTTCTGCTGTTTGAAGGGACTAGAACTCGACCCCTTGTTCACTTATATTTGTAACAACTTTCTGTTATTTATGGTTTTTGTCAATTTTTTTCCCTCTAATACCCTTTCCACAAGTTGGAAGCTGAGCTGGGAAGGGTTTGCTCTGAGGTCACCATGCCCTTTATTCCATTTAGCATCAGCTTTTTGTTTAAACTTAGCTTCTTAAGCACTGGACTTGGTTTCATTTTGTTCCTGATGTTCCTTTTCTCTAACTCTTGCCCTGTATTTGTGTCATTAGTAAATTAAATTTTACTTAATATACACCTCTAGTTGGTTCTCAGAACAGCTTATTGATTTTTCATTTATACTATATCCCACTTACCTGGTGTTAAGGGGAACTTTTGAAGTTTTATTTTGTAATTTGGTACACAATGATACTGTTGCCTTGCATAACAATTGTTTTTAAATATATATTTTCACTTACTATTTCAGAATAAAGTGCATTTCAAGTCTATTTATGTCCTGGAAAAAATAACTATAATATATCAATATGTAGCGAATCAAAGCTCTATGAAGATCAATTCTAAAAACTGTCTTTGAAAAGAAATCTTAATGAGTGAAGAAAAATAATGTCTTTAAGATAAAGTATAAGTTAAATCCAAGGCAATGCTCGTAATGCATTATTAAATACTCCTTGAGTTTAGTCTCTCTACTTTGTGTTATTCAGCTTTTGTTTCTTGAGAGAGAAATTAATTTTGTAACTCAAACAAACTTGAAATTTTCAGTCTTATTCCAGCTTCCAGAATGGTAGAATTTAGGTGTCTGTTTCTCCATGACTGGTTTATTATATGCCATATACTACATGAGGTAGAAATGTTTTATTATACAAGTATACATATGTGTATGGTGCTGGGGATGAAACCCAGGGCATGCTTTGTAAATGTTCTACTACTGAACTACATTCAGAGTCATATTGACCTATATTATTTGACTTTTACAGGCATCAATAATTAATTAAATCTCATATTATTGGAAGCTTTAGGATTGCTGTGAAATAGCTCAAAGATATAATGACTTGGACCAAATATTGAACATGTCAACTTAGAAACTAATAATTTATAAGCGTGGAAACAATTTCCTTAGTCGCAGTAAAGCTGATTTATTTATATATATAATGGACTTAATACCTATCCTCAAGTATGGCTAATATAAACACATACATGACACACACATAAATTCTAGGGAGGAAGATCATATAAATAAGATCAAAGTACAGTATACATTTTAAAAAATAATGAAAATGATAAGACAAAAAATTCTATGTACTTTGTATTGGATCACAATTGCAGACGCAAGCAATTGGACTATATGTGAAGGGCTAAATTTTTTTCTAAGAAGAAAATAGATGTGAAATCTACTATATTTTGAGCTAGGAGGTGAATATTTATTCAAAAGCAGTTATCTTATAGAGACAATATTCAAAACTTGGAATTAAATACATAAATAATATTGAAGAATATTTTTGTCAAAATGTCAGTAAATATTATAATATTAATTTAAAAAGGTATGATGGTTTGTATCTAGCCTTATTTCACTTTGGTATGCTATGTTCAGTTGATACCTCAGGAAGCCTGGTCTTTTCTGAAGTGAAAAACAGGAGCTGTGGGTCTGGGGGAGAGATGAAGTTGAGGAGGAGCTGAGAGGAGTAAATTAAGAGAGGCTGCAGTCGGGATGTATGGCATAAGAGAAGAACAAATAAAAAGAAAAAACTAAAATTCCAAGTAACTTGGCATTTGTCGTGTATGAAACTACGCATTTGAAATCATTCACCACCAAAGGATGATAAGTAGGATATTATGCAAATGAGCACAAATAAGCTGTTTGGTTACCAATTAGAGATGTGTATCAGATAATATTTAATTTAACAATGACATAATACAGGACATCAGTAAAGAAAAAAAGCATAAGGGTTCACACATTCACACTCAAACACACCCACATTCATGCGCACACTTGCCCACATAGTCATGATTCACTCATGTAGACATAAACACTCTCCCCCCACCCCCCACCCCACACACTTTTTGTTAGTACCTATTCTAAAATACAGCATAAGCTCTTACCACAATTTTTCTGGTAAATAAGAAGTTAATGTCTCTTGACAAAATACTATATCATTGTTTAATATTAACTTTCATCTATAATGAATATATTTTCTTCCCATCCTGGGTTCTTGGAAATGAGAAGTGACTACGTATAAAACACTTAAAGAGTAGGACTCAGAGAATGAATTACTAAGATACTAGATTTGAAAGAATGGCTAAATGATCACAAATGGAGACCAGCTGGAAAAAAATTGCTCAGGACTTAAGAACTCATTGTGCCCTTGAGGAGGATCTGGGTTCAGCTGTCAGCACTAGGGTTTGTAGCTCACATCCATCTGTAACCCTGACAGCAGAATCATTAGATTCCAGGGTGTCTTCACTCCCATCTACATCACCAACCTTCCTGACAATATATACATATAATCAAAACTAAAGTCTTTAAAATGAATGAGCTGGTAGAGAATCTGTATTGTAGACAGAAGCGAGCATCAAAGTTTGCGCTTGAATATTGCAGCTTAAATAATGAATACAAGGGTTTACCATGCACGGCTAACGAATAGTAACAAAATAGCACTTTGGATGTGAGTTTCTACACATATAATTATGTACCATTATTAATAACTGAACTAATGTAGACTTAGCACTTGGTTGAATTAAAAAAAAAAAAAACTCCACCCCTGATAAAGATAACAAGAGTAGATGGCCAAGGCCAAAGTGAACAGGGGAAAGATGACTAGTCCCTAACTCCACACAAAGAACTTCAGGCAACTGATAGCTGGAGAAATAGTCTTCAGGGGAAAGCACAACAATTAGTTATCCAATACCAAATAATCATCCCTAAAAGCATATATACATGTAATGCTACACACTGAGCAAGTTATAGGAAGAAATATATATGTATATACATATACCTTAATGCATGTAACTACAATTATGGAAACAGAGATACCATGGATTTGAAAAAGAGCTGGGAGTGGAAAGTAAAGAGAGATAAACTGGAAGGAGAAAATGATGCTACTATATTATTATATTAAAATTATGTATATTATATTATATCAAAAATAAAAGAAATAGTCAGAAAAATGAGCAAGACAGAATTTTCTTGCATGCACTAAAAATAAAGTTTGTTAGGCATTGTTGATGTACTGCACTTCGAAATGATTTTGCTAAAATGTGTAATGTAGCCACACTGACTTCATATATCCAACTTGAGCTGAAAATAAGAGTGCAGAAGCCTCCACTTCTTTCTCTAACTTCCTTCTCTGTTCTTCTTTATGCAGCTTGGTTCTTCAGTATTGACGTCAACAGCCTTATCCCTTCATGATGTCAATATGGCTTTCTCAGCTTTCTCTGTTGTATTTGTCTAGGTTAATATAATGAGACACGATCAAGAAATTGAAAGGAATTGGAGAGATCTGATGTAAATACTGGCTGACTTACGCTTGGGTTGTCTCAGGGTAAGGCTCTGAATTCAGCAAATAAATCAATCCTCAAAGTGGGTAAAGACTAAACGTATATTTTAAGTGTGGAACAGCCATACTGTAATCAGAAAGAGATGGATATGATACTCCTATGTTATCCAGAGAAGCATCCAGTAACAAGACAATCTCATGAAAACCATACATCTAATGAAGTAATGAGAACCCTATAATCTCAGAAAGGGAATGCAGCCCAGTTCCCTGCTCAAGGAAGTGGTCAAAGGAATAGCCTTTCACTCTGTAAGAAATTGATCCACGGAGAGCCATATACAAGACACTGCCTTAAACATTTTATAATAGATAGTGAAGCTTTCTATGATTTTTATTTTAACTCTACCTAAAAATCTCATCTAATCAAGCAGTTTTTAAACAACCTTTCTTTTTTTTTTTCCCATAGGAAGTTGAAAACAATGTCTTGGTTAGAAAGACTAGAAGCATGATGGCCTTGTGGTCCTCTCAAGTGACAATAGCTACTTTTGAGAGTGACCTCTATTAGATTTTTATGAAACACCTACATAAATATCAATAGATATTAATCTATTTTTAAAAACATATGACAATAGCAAGATGCCCAAGCCTTTCTGTAACTGCTATCTCGTCCTTTGTTCAGCATTTTTTCCAGTACCTCTCTTTATAACTGAAAAGGTCTCTAAAATGTCTCCTTTTTTTAATGGCAGAATACCAATTTCACGCTAAATGCATGAGAGCCCTCATTCCATGGGAGCACATATCTATTAATCTTTCTGGTTTTTCTTCTTTCTTTTTAAACAGTAGTTTCATTTCACATTGGATTTTTCTTTAGCTGCTTCACCATTTTATTTTGTAATTATATAAGTGTTGATTGTATTCATAATTATACTTGATAGGGTATTTCTCTGCCTGGTTAGTGAGACTGCTAACACAGCAACTTCCTAATCAAAGAAAGTATAAATGGGAAGAAAAGCTGCCTCCTAAAACCATTTCTTTGATGATGGTGCTGAGCTTGCATATCTCTGCATCTTTTTCTAGTGATTGTCCTCATGGTCTTCAGAGTCCGTACACGTCCACCCGGTGACAGTAACCTAAGGAAGACTAGAAGATTTCTATATGAAAATAATGTTCTCTCTGTTGTTTCTTGAATTTCTCTTGCTCTAGCGGCATTTTTTTCGATTCTGTTTTGCTCTGAGCTTACTTTCAGAGTTACCAATAGACAGGATGGTTACAGCCTCTGTCTTTATTCAGTGAGTGAGATCCATGTAGCCTGTCCATATTCCCATCTCTCCTCCACTTCTCTAGGAGCCCATTCCCACCTCAGTCCTTACCCCTCTCCAATTTTCCATTTCTAAAGCCATCTTCTTTCTTGCCTCCTCGACTGGGGAGAGAAACCACATGAAATTCCAAGAAACAACATGGATTCTGCTAAGAAAGCCAGCACACAACTTTCCTAATCTCTTTTCTTTAGCCGTGGTTCCTTAGGGCAGTTACATGCATTTGCCTTTTAAATATATCTGAAGTACTGCTTCTGAGTAGGACTGAAGCGTCCACTCTTTGGCCTTCCTTCCTCTTGAGCATCATGTGGTCCATGAGTTGTATCGTGGGTATTCCACACTGGGCTACCGAGAACTTGAGAAGGATAAAAAATTGCTAAGAGAAAAAAAAAACCTGTACTATGGTTTATTTTTGTAAATAAAATTTCATTGGAGTAGAATCCAAACTGCTGGTATATGCTCTGTCAATGAGAGCTTTTGTACAGTGTCTGAGTATTTGTGCCAGGAACCGTAAAGCTATTCAAGCAAAAGATATTTCCTACTTACCTTTTACAGAAGCAGTTTCATAACTCATTTTTATCATTTGTGAGCATATTGAGTTTATTCACATATTTCACATTACATACTCAAATATGATTATGATATATAACATAAAAATTCTTTGAATTTTAAATGCAGATTTCATGGGTAAAAGTTTATTCTGTAGGTTTAGTTGAATAAAAATAAGAGTTTTCTGTGACTTGACCTGTGAAATATAGGAAACATAGCAATATTTTAATGAACAAAGCCTTTTCCATAAGTAGAAACTTTATGGACTTTTATTACTGATGGATAGTAGCATGAAATATACAAATAAACACAGTAATAAAAGTAATTCAAATCCAGCAGTAGCATGGATTTAACAGGATGGGACAAAATGTCATTTTAGATTGAATTCATATCCAAATGAAAGACTAGTAATATTGTATTTAAAATTTAGTAAATTAATAAAATCCACGTTAAAAACCTATAAGTTAAATTATATTTATATTTTAATAAAAAATCTAACATCAGAGCCTTTTATATTATTTTATTTGTTTTGTTTTGAAATAAGACTTTCTCTAAACCAGATGCTCTAAAACTAATGTAATTCTTCCTGCCTCAGCTTTTTGAGAATTGAGATTTTTGGTAATGAGCCACCACATAGCCTCAAGAAATTCTTACCAAAGCAAAATAGTTGAATCTGATCTTACAACATAAAATTATATATAAGAAAATCAGGTCCATTTGCAGTGACAGTTAATCAAATAATTTGACTGGTCTTTAAGCCTTGTAAACTCTCAGATGTATCCAAGAATACCCTACAATGCTACTTTGCAACATAGAATTTGAACAGAAGGATCAGATAATAAACTGAAGGGAATATGTTAATTTATCCTCACCTGAATACTTGAAAATCAGTAAGACAAATAGATGTGCATGCTTCCTTTGAATATTCGATTTATGTCAACCACATGGCACTGTGCTAAAGATGTTTTTTATTCATCAATATATAAAGTACAGATTTAACTCAAAAATTGTATTAAATAAGAACTGACAAAGTATTTATAAAGACTACTTTATTAATACTGAATGAATATACTTTCAATCATGATAAAATTAATTATAACTAAATATGAGTATGCATATTTTTCCTGGCTGCTTAAATATTTAATATCTATGTTTTTTGTTTTTTCATTTCTTTCCTTTTTAGTAAATATAGATTCTTTTCTCATATGCTATATTCTGGTTCCAGTTTGCTCTCCTTGTACTCCTCCCAGTTTCTCCCCACTTCCCCTTCTATCCTGATCTACTCCTTTTCTGTCTTTCATTACAAAAGAACAGGATTCTGAGAGATAACAACAAAACATGACAAAATAAAATACAATAAGATACAAAAAAAAAAAAACCAATGAGAGAACAATTTAAACAAAAACAGTTACTAAAAGCATATTTTGTATTCTACAGTGCTAAGATCTAAACGTATTTCTTCCATACCCCTCATGTCTCTCTATAATAATTCCTTTCTATGTATGTGTATGTCTATGTGGGGTAAGGGTAAGGGGATAGACACACTTTAGGCTATGTGTATGTGCACCCTATGCACGCAGTACAGGAGGAAGCCAAAAGAGTGCATCAAATGACAGGAACTTCATTACAGGCAGTTATGACAGGAACTTCATTACAGGCAGTTGTGACAGGAACTTCATTACAGGCAGTTGTGACAGGAACTTCATTACAGGCAGTTGTGACAGGAACTTC
>JADRCD010233437.1:0-14846 GCA_019843815.1 Montemys delectorum | reverse complement strand
AGCCATCAGCGATGAATGGAGAGTAGGTTGAGAGAAGAACAGAAATTCAGGGAGGTGGGCAGTTAGGAAGTCAATGGGGGTGACCCTAACTGAGATTGGGGATTTGGAGAGGGGAGTGACCACCTCTTGTAGCTAGGTGGGATTTCTAGTGGAGGGAGGAAGATATGGAACCACCCACCAAACCTTCCACAATTTTTTTTTTTTTTGCCTGCCAACAAGATGTACAGGGATAAAGATGGAGCAGAGATTGGGGGAACAGCCAACCAATAACTGACCCAGCTTGAGAGCCATCTCATGAGACAGAGCCAATCCCTGACACTATTAATGATACTCTGTTATAACTGTCTCCTGAGAGGTTTCATCCAGCAGTAGATGGAAACAGATGCAGAGACCCACCATCAAACATTTGGCAGAGTTTAGGGAAGTTGAGGATAAGATTGAGCAAGCCAGAGGAGTCAAGGATACAACTAACCTGGGCCCATAGGGGCTCACAGAGATCGTGAGCAACTGGAAGAGAATGCACGGGCTGGACCTAGGTCCCCTACAGATTTGTCACAGATGTGCAGCTTGGTTGTCATGTGGGTCCTCTAACAATTGCAGTGAGGGCTGTCCCTGACCGTGCCTGCCGTTGTATTCCTTTCCCATAGCTGGACTTTCTGGCCGAGCCTTAGTGAGAAAGGACGTGCTTAGTCCTGCTGCGACTTGATGTCGCAGAGTGGTACCCAAGGTGGGAGTCCCCTTCTCTGAGGAGAAGAGGAGGGGATTAGTGGAGGTGGGATTGGGAGGAAAGAATTGATTGGGGGGCTACAATCAGGATGTAAAGTGAATAAATAAACGAATTTAAAAAAAGAAAGAAGCTATAATTGCCAGTAGCTACACTATCAGTTGAAATTGAGGTTACTTAATGATTTAGAGCCAACAAATTCAATGTTACCTGTGAACTTATTATTATTATTATTATTATTACTATTATATTGTTATTATTATTAAATAAATTCTAAAAAGACACAAACACGTACCCCCAGGTTTCTGATACAACAAAATCAGAATTAGAAATTAAAAATAAGCTCAGGAAAATCCTCTGTAAACCAATGGAAGTCTGCATTGTCTTTATATACATTTACGTACTCCAGGTATGTGCAGGATCTCTCAAAGTTCGGAAAAGATATCAGATCTCCTGGAACATGAGGTACAGCTGATTGTGAGAAACCTCTTTGTTATTAGTCACGGTGACAAAAGAATGCGAAAAAGGCAGCTTACAAGGAGAAGTGCTTACTTCTCTCTGCTCCTGGCTTCAGAGGTTTTACTCTGTAGGAACTTCCTTTCAGTGCTGTACATGCTAAGGCCAAGCACCATGGCGTTCAAGCACTGTTGGACACCATGGTGGGTCACTGCATGGTGGTCAGAAAGCAGAGAGCCATAGGAAGAGCTTGGAAACAAGACACAACCTTCAAAAACCAGAGCCCACCCTAGACCCACCTCCTAGCTTTTATCACTTCCCAATCCAAGTAGGAATTCATGAATGGACTCGTTTATTGATTAGGTCAGAGTGCCCATGATCCAATTGCTTCCGCAACGCGCCAACTTAGTCTTTGCACTACCGACAAGGCCTTCAACACACTACGCTTCAGAGGACATTTCTTAATCCAAATCATAACATTATCCATGTGACAGACATCGTCTTCTAAGTCTACCCTCACTAACTCACAGTGCATTCATTTCTGCCGCTCTGAAGCTCCACAGTCCTTAGTCATGTCACAGTTTATACTATTAAGATCTTTGTTATATTAAAAAAATATCTGTACGAGATTTGAGAGATGGTTTATCGGTTAAGAGCAATGGGTATTCTTCCAAAGGACCCTGATACCATTCCCAGGATCCACACGAGGACTCTCAATTAAATGTTACTCCAATTCCAGGGGAATCTGACACCCTCTTCTGACATACACTACCACAAGGAACACACATAGTTTTAGCCTGCTAATGAGAATATTGGTCTTTTAATATTTATTTTTATCCTCAATAATACTGAGCATTTTTATTAACTATATACAATGGGTTCCATTAAAAGTATATTGACGTGAGAAACAGATATAGGGTAACAATTTGCTGTTTCCTACAAGTTACTTTATATAGGACAATAATGATTTGATAACCCAAAGGGGGACCTCCCCATTCTGAGGTGAAGGGGTGGGGGTTGGGAGGAAAGGGGGGCTGCAATGTAGATGTTAAGTGAGAAAATTAATTAATGGAAAAACATGTTCATTGTTAGCAGAATATACGTATATTTTCAAATGTAAAAAAAAAAATAACGATTTGGTAAGCAAAATAGTCAATAACATTTAAATGACACATCTAAATCCTGTAGAGTGCCCGAAAATCACATTTTCCCTTTGAACTTTTATTAGTAATGCAAATTTAATTTTCAAATAATTTTTACAAAGATAGTATACTGGTGTGGTGGTTTAAATAAGAATAACTCCCATAGACTCCTGTGTTAATGCTTGGTCACCAGCGGGTAGAGCAGTTTGGGAAAGATCAGGAAGTGTGACTTTCTTGGAGGAGGTGTGTCACTGGGGCTGAGATTTGAGGTTTCAAATTCCCCACCATTTCCAGTTAGCTCTCTCTGCCTCATGCTTATGGATCAAGATGTGAGCTTCTAGCTACCGTTCCAACGCCATATCTGTCTGCCTGCTGCCAATGCTCCAGGCCATGGTGGGTATGAACGCACCCTCTGAAACGGTAAGATCCAAATAAAGTCCTTTATTAGTTGCCTTAGTCATGGCATCTAATCACAGCAATAGAAAAGTAACCACAGCAACCGGTAAACTATGTTAGACCCAAATAAATCAAAATTATATTCATCTGGGACAATATATGAAATTTCATTGAGAATAAAAAGTAATAGTGACAATTCTGTCTTTCTCAGTCCATTATGGCCATCACATATAATAAGAAATCTGTCTATAACCAGGTAAAGAGGCATACAACTATAACAGAGCCCTTGGGAGGCTGAGGCAGGAGGAGCTCAAGTTCAGTGCTGTACTGGGTTAACTAGTGAGATGCTTCTCTCTCTCTCTCTCTCTCTCTCTCTCTCTCTCTCTCTCTCTCTCTCTCTCTCTCTCACACACACACACACACACACACACACACACACACAAAAGAAAGAAAGAAAATAAGGAAGAAAGGAAATAAAGGAAGGAAGGAAAGAAAGAAGGAAGGAAGGAAAGAAGGAAGGAAGGAAGGAAGGAAGGGGAAAAAAGAAAAGAAAAAGAAAAACCATCCCAGTATGTTAATGCATGTCTTTAAATCCAGAACATGGGAAGCAGAGGCCGGTGGATCTCTGTGAGTTCAAAGTCAGTCTGGTCTATATAGAGAGAGTTCTAGGTCAACTAAGGCTATATATAGTGAAATTCTGTCTTGAAAGAGGAAAAGAGAAGAGAGAAGAGGAGAGGAGAGGAGAGGAGAGGAGAGGAGAGGAGAGGAGAGGAGAGGAGAGGAGAGAAAGGAGAAAGAGGGAGAGGAAGAGGGAGAGAGAGAATAAATAAAGTGGAGGGAGGAGAAATGGGAAAAGGGAAGGGAAGGAAGAAAGGACCCTGATACTTTCTACTGATTATTGGAAGACAGGGGACCAGTTTCTTATCACAGAGCTTAAGATCAGACGTTAATTCCAGCAGGACTTTCCAAACTGAATGTGAAAATCAGTACTAAGTCCATAATCATTTCACCTACCTTTGGAGCCAAAGTCATCTTTCTGGTCAGAAAGCTGAAACAATGATCATGTAACCATCTTAGTAGTTCATGCCACACATTACGAAAAGTCAGAGTCTCTAATGCTCTAATTACGGCATCTTCTGCGGCCTCTGTACTACAGCTGCTTCCTAGACACCCTGCTAAAATAGCTTCTGGCTAGAGTTCCCCAGTTTAAAGGAGATTTATACTGTATATCTGAAGCTCTTTCCTCTTAATTTTCGTGTCCCAGTCTTCTTGGGCTGGCTGCCCTAAGCAGATGGGAACTTGGTCCCTTAAATAGTCTGCGTCTGTGGTATACCTGCTGACATCATTTCTCTCCATTTGTGTTGAATTGCAGGTACTTCTGCCTGAAGGCTTCTCCAGCCACACCTTAAATTACACCTAAATTTAATTTTCATTCTAAATACAATCTCTTAGAATGTCAAATTAAAAAAAAAAACACCTAATTAGAACTTTTTAAGTTCCTAGTATAATAATATAAGGAGAACAGGGAGAAGTGGTATAAATATAGAAATAAAGAAAGGGTATGTCTAGGCTGGCAAGGTGGCACTTTTCCTGAAGCCTGGTGGCCTGTGATGGATCCTTCTAGCCTTATGGTAGGAGAGGACTGACATCAGCTCCTACAAGTTGACCTATGCACACACACCACAACACATGCACGCCCACACATTCTTCCTATCCTACCTCTCATGAAAATATTAAATAAATAGAGAGGATATGCCATACTCACCAATACTGTTAAATCTCCTTCTTCGCCTATATACAGAGAGAAATAAAATATTATGTTCTAAAATATTTATTTTATTTGTGTGTGTGTGTGTGTGTGTGTGTGTGTGTGTGTTTGCCTGCATGTATCTATATAAACCACATGCATGTAGTGTATGCCAAGGCCAGAAGGGGACATACAGTTCCCTGAAACTGGAGGTACAGGGGGTTGTGATCTTCCCAGTATGGGTGCTGGACATTGAACAAGGGTCCTCTACAACAGCAGCCAGTGCTCTTAAGTTCCAAGCCATCTCTTCAGGTCCAGAAATAGAATATTTTAAAACCATCACCAAATTGTCCTGATATCCCCCAGAGTCACAGAATATAATTTTGCATAGCTAGTTTTCTCACACAGCTAAACAACTATGCCTTTAAGAATCAAACCTTTGTAACTGGAGAGATAACGCAATGGTTTAAAGCGCTTGTTTCTCTGGAAGAGAATTCAGGTTCAATTCGTCACCCACGTTGCTCACACATCCTTAATCTCAGTTTCAAGGGGCCAGACACCCTCTTTTGATTTCCATGAGCATAAGGCACAGAGTATATACATGCAGAGGAAACATTCAAGCACATAAAATAAAAATAAATAAATCTTAATAACTAATCATTCATTTAAAACCATAATATTCTTACTTTAAATGTTTTTCAAGATGTATTCTACTAAATTTATAAATTTTAATCCACTTTTTCGTGATAGTCATCCTTATAGACAGTGTCCCTTGAGCAACATATGTGTTACAGATACCACAATGAGATAAAAATAAGACTTGTTCATTTCCTTTCAATACCACAAACATTTGCTCTCTCGTTGCCAGACATGATGCTGGATCCTAAGAATAGATATGAATAAAACATGGGTCCAGAGTTATTCATTCTCACAGAAGTCACATGAGAACACACGACATGCACAGTAAGAGGTCCAAGACAACTGGCCTTTACTAGGAGAGCAAGAATCAGATTATAAGACTTTGGACTCGACTCTGAAGTATTATACAGGGAGAAGAACCTGACCGGACTCAAGGGATTACCCAAAGGACAATGTGAGTACACATGGCAAAGGCAGACTTGGAGGCAGGAGGAAGAGGAGCTTAGCCTAGCCTGCAGGAGCAACGGTGGAAACGGACATGTGAGGAACTGAGCTGGTGCCCATCTACATGGTGCAGTGAAAAAGGAACAATCTTTTGCTGGGACAACTGGGGTAGATGATGTTATGAGCCAAGATGGGGAATTTGGAAAGAACAGACTTCCCAGGGAAAGTACTGAAATCTTTTTTTTTAAAGGATGGGGGGGGTAGTGTTTGGATTTTCTGTTTCTATTTTTGAGACAAATTCTCACTATATAGCCCAGGCTGACCTCAAATTCATATACCTCTTGCCCCAGCCTCCACAGTACTGAAATTATAAATATATGTCACTGCACTGTACACTCTGAACTTGTTTTTTTTATTCGCTCATTCAATCAATACTTATTAGCCAAACAGGCTATTGCCAGTTGCTACACTAGCACTTGGGATACAAGGGTAAGCAAAGAGACGAGCTTCCACCCAAGGTTATAAAATAACATTTTGCAGAATAATCTTCTACATACATATGCAAACACATCAGCTGAGATGATTGCTAGAAAGGAGAAGTGTGTCGGGCTATGGGGCCTTTAATTGAAACCGCTGAAGAGGTTTTAATTCTTAAGAGAGCCAATGAAGATTCCTGGGGAATCGGTCTTGGATCAGAGGTAAGAAGGATGAGGGTGAGCCAAGAGATGGAGGCTGGAAACAGAACGTCCAAGGCTCTCTAGACATGAAATATGTTCAAGGAACTCACAGAAAACCAATGTGACCGGAGCAGAGAGCATAGGAGACAAAACTAGAAGTGTGGATAGATGCCAAATCACAAAAGGCCACCACGGGAACAGTCTGAAGGACTACCAATATGTGCCAGTGTGACAATGATGTGATGGCTTTACCCATTTCCATGCCAATTTGTGGGCTTGGAGTGTGGGATATCCCTCCCATAGACTCATGTATTGGTCCTCAGTTAGTGGCACTTTTTGGAAGGTTGTGGAACCCTTAGAAGATGGAGTGAAAGTAGGCCATTGGAGATGAGTCTTGAGTTTTTATGACTAGATCCCCACCTCTTGTTCCTTCTCTACTTCCTGCTTGTGGATGCAATGTGGCCAGCTGCCTACCTCTACCTTTCCCAGCATAATGAACTGTATCTCTTTAAACCATTAGCCAAAAAAAAAAACTGTACATTGAGTTGCTTCTTGTCAGGTATTTGGTCACTGCAACAGGAAAGGTAACTAATACAATGGTTGACAGCTGCTACACTAAGCATGCCCTAGTGTCTCTGTTCCCCCACCCCCTACATCCCTATATTTGAACTCATAGGTGTTCATCCTCAAGAATTAGCAGCCAAAGTACTGATGCCTGACATAATAGTAGGAGGGACAGAAACACTTCTCTAAGATGCTGAGCTGTCCTGATGAGTCAGCACCTGTGCACTAACAGTCATTAAATATTTTGACAAGAATAATGAGACACCTTTGAAGTAGATGAAATGATCAGGTATATGTTTTGAGAATAGCACTCCAAGTGCACGGTAAACAAGAGATTGGGGTGGACTCAAGGAGAAGGCAGATGGACCAGTTGGTAACTGATTCATTCTGGCTACTATTAGGGTGCCAACTGTGTGGTAAAGATGTAGAGAAACAAACAGATTCAAAACATAGAGAAGAAATCCCAATCAAAATCCTAATGCTGATGCTCTGAGTTTGATCCCTGAGACTTACACGGAAGAAGAAAAGAACCAGCTCCCTCAGGTCATCCTCTGACCTCCAGATATGCACTGTGGCATGCCAAGACAAAGAAATAAAATATAGTTTAAAAGAAATCAAGAATCCCAGGAGTTTGCATTAGAGAAATTAACAGTCTGGCTATAACATATATGAGGAGATTTTAAAAGTTTTCACTAGTCAAAGTCTAGAATAGACCAAAAGGAAAATAAAGTTGAAAGACTTAATTCTTCCTAACTGTAAGAGTACTAGACCAAGTACAAATTTCAGGATGGGTGTGGAGCGCTGCTGCCAAGCCTTAAAGATGGCGCTGACCGAGCTGGAGCCGTTGGAGTAAACAAGTCCTTATTTGGACCCGGGGGCGTGCTCACCAGTGGCCTGATTCTACGTCAGTGCCTAGTAGCCTATGACTGTGTGAAGCGTGGTATGGGCTCATGGGCGGTCTTATGAAAGGTATATAGTCAGACTCCTGGTGGGGCTCGAGGCCACTCTGCTGTAACCGCTGTGCAAGACATTCCTGAGTAAACTGTTGCTGGAAGGACGTGGTGTGCTGGTCCTTCTTCCCTGACGGTCAGGGTGTCGGCGCCGCACAGATGGGTCCTTACAGCATAATGATAAACAAAACATTGTAAATGGAATGTAGTACATGCCTCTGTGTGTATGAGTGTGTGTGTGTGTGTGTGTGTGTGTGTGTGTGTGTGTAAGGTATGTAGTCACATGTGCATATATGGTAATGGAGGCCAGAGGTCAGAGGTCAACTTCCAATGTTGTTCCTTGGGAACAATCCAGTTTTTATTTTCAGCCTTGGACTGGCTTGAGAGTAGGCTAGCCTGGCTGGCCAGTGACCCTCTGGGATCTGCCTGCTTCTGTCTCCCTAGTGCTGAAATCACAAGTGTGTACCTCTATGCCTCATATATGTAAGTACTGGGAATCAAACTTAGGCCCTCCTGTTTGCAAGACATTTTATTGACTGAGCCATCTCCCCAGACCCCTGGCATTCTTTCTTAATTTCCTCTTTGGGTTATTTGTTGTTGGCAGGAAGACAACTAATTTTCAAGTCGGGTTTGTATCCTGCAACTTGGTTATGTTTATCATTGTCTCTAACATTTTTTTGGGAAACTCTAGGATTTTTACTTCTGAAGTCACACCATCTTTATACAGACAGTTTTTCTTCTCTATTTCCAGATCGGATGTTTTGTTGTTTGTTCAGTTGGTCGGTTGGTTGGTTTGGTTTGGGTTTTTGTTTGTTTTGTCTGGTTATTCTGGCTGGCCTTTTATTACTATGGTAAATGAAAGGTGTAAATAAAGATGTAAATCTTTATCTCACTCCTACTGAGCAGGAAAGCTGTCAGCTTTTCACCGTGAGCTTAATATCAGCCTTGTGTTTCCTACATCTGGCCTTCCTCATGCTAAGGATGTTCCCAGTGGTTCCCCATTACCTGGATGTTCTTATTATGAAAGATATGAATTCTGTCCGCTGTTTTCCTGAACTCGTGGAAATACTCATTTCCCCCTGTTAATTCAGGATACTATTGTTGGGAGAAATATTAAAAAAGAATCACCAAGTTCCCACACTCCATCCAGCTACTCTCTGCCCACCAACTCTCTGGTGGGGCTGGAGTTCCCTTCACTGCCAGGCCAGCCACACAAAACAACCGTCCACCCTGTGGTCAGCCTCCACAACACCCAGAAACCCGGTAGAAACAAAACTCTAGAAGCTTATAATTAACAAGTCAGATTTATATATCAATAAATTCTCAACTTACAAGATGCCCACACAATAATTTCAGAGCCAATTGATAATGATACAAGCTGCCCACCTAGATCAGACAAATTATCCCAATTATTCTATTCCTACATGATATGCATAACTACCTGTGGCTGTTTAAAACCACACGGGATCAGAATTTTCTTCCTGTCTGTCCACCTTCATCTTGGCTTCTCCCTCCTGAGACGCTCTGTCTCTCTGCAACTCTTAGTGCCACCTCCCTTTTCCCTGTCTAATCACAGGCCTTCTGCTGCACTAATATTTTAATGTAATTGGACAGGGAAAATCCTGCCACATATCATGTTGACTGATTCATTTTTTGCTTTTCACATTCATTTGTTTATGTCATGTGTGTATATGTGTGGGCATGTGCTACTTGTATAGCAGTCAGAGGAAAACTTGCAGGACTCAATTCTCGCCTTCTACCATGTAAGTCCCAGGGATCAAACTCAGGCAGTTTGACTTTGCAGCGAGAGCACAAACTCTCTGATCCATCTCATTAATCCTAGCTATTTTTTTTTAACATTGAACAATCCTGTAGTTCACTGATAAATCCACACTGACTGACTGATCTTTGACAAAGATCCTAAAGCAAGTCAATGGAGAATTTTTGCTAATCATCAGTGCTCACAAAAGTTGGATTTACCTATGGGACACAAACAAACCTGGACTCTAGCCTTATACCACAGGATTGAATCACTGAAGAAAGAGAACCATAAAACTTTCAAAAGGAAGCACTGGTGAATATTTTTTGTGACCTTGGTTAGGCAACAGTTTCATGAACAGAATTTTTTAAATCACAAAGAATACCTTTTGAATGGAATTTCCAATAACCACTTTATAAGTTAGTTGAAGAATTAATTTAGACATTTACCTAATAGTCCTAGTTTTCTGACTGTTGCTATAATAAACACAATGACCAAAAAGCCACCTAAATGAGGGAAAGGTTTATTTCAGCTTACACTTCCAAGGACAGTTCATCATTAAATGAAGTCAGGGCAGGAGCATGAAGCAGAAAGATGAAAGAATGAATTTTGGTTGCTGGCTCACTCTCTGGTTCATAGCAAGCTTTCTTATAAAGACTTGGTAGCCCACCTATGGGTGGTGCTCCCTTCTATGAGCTGGGCCCTCTTACATCATGACATGGCCATTAACCAATCAGATGTAAACAATCTCCCCATTGAGACTCCCTCAGATGACACTGGGAACATGTCAAGATGACAGTTGAAACTAGGTAGGACATCATACAATCTAGGTGTCAAATCCCTTGGTCTTTGCCTAAAAGGACTGAAAACTTAAGCATATACAAAAACCTACGCAAGAAAATTTATGGCAGCTTTAGTCAAAGTTGTTACTTCTTGGCCTAGTGAGATGGTTCAGTGGGTAAGAGTACTTGCTGTCCAAGCATGAGCACGTGAGTTTGCATCTGCAGCATCCATGTAAAAAGTTGGGGTAGCCAAGACATGTTTATAACCCCAGCAGTATAAGAGACAGAGACAGGAGGATTGCTGGAACTTACTAGCTACTAGCTTAGCTCCAAGTTCAGTGAGAGACCCAGTTTTAAGGGAATAAGACAGACAGTGCTAAAGCAGGACACCACAAATCTTCTTCTAGATTCCATACACACACACGCTACTCACCCACACAAAGATACACAACAACAACAACAACAATAACAATAACAACAATGAGACAATTACTAATCGTTTTAATATAATACCTTCTTTTGAGAATTTCATACATGTATCCAATGTAGTTCAGTCATATTCCTCTCCCCTACTTCCCCCTCCAACTCCTCCCAGAAGTTCCACTTCATGACTGAAAGCAACCAAGATTTTCTTTAGTAGGTTAATGGATAAATAGATTATATACATCCAGGGAGTGAATTCACAGAATATTATTCGGTGATGAGCATAAAGAAACTATAAAACCACATGGAGATCAGGAGAAAATTTTATGCATGTCATGAAGTAAGAAGAAATCAATCTGAAAAGCTGATCCGGCGTATGGCATTTTAGAAAAAGTCAAAATTACGAATAAAGTAGTTGATGAGGTTGGGGGCTGATGAGTAGATGTAACATAGAATTTCAGGGCAGTGAATCTTCTCCATGTTATACTCCAACTGTGAATTCACATCATTATGGATTTGTCCAAATCCATGGAGTATACAAGACTAAGTGTGGTCCTTGATGGTTTGGGTGATAATGATGTACCAGTGTAGGGTCAGGCCACATAAGATTATCTGAAATAAATGGAAATTCTCCCATCCTCTCCTGTTCTCCAGAGAGAATCAATGTTTGTAGGGTATGCTCTCTCAAAAGCCTGTTACTGCAGAAGCCAGCAATGGCCACAGTGTATGGGCCTTAGTTTTTCTTATAAACATCCCCCTAGCAGGTACATTGCTCTGCACTTTGTTCTTTAGTCTGAGCTTTGGACATTTCTCCTGGACTCCCCACCTCCCTCTTCTTGCTCAGACTTTGGAGTCTCTGACTGGAGCTTCCACAGCCTAGTATGTGTACCAAAGCCCCAGCTTAGGTTCATGTTCTGCATTTGTGGTGTTTGTCTTGGGATGAAGGCATATTTCAATTTTTTTCTGTTTCTACTACAAGTAATGCTGGTGTGCATTGTGAGAGCATTTTTAGAAAATGAACCTATAAAAAGGATAAACTAATGTAGAGGTAGAGGTAGTTCTGATATTAAGGTCTTGTTCCCCTATTGGTTCTTGATCTGTCAGTAAAGAAGCCATGGGGCAATTGTTGGGCAAAAGGGATAGGTAGGACTTCTGGGTCCCTGGAGGCAGGCAGGTAGATGCAAGGAAAGGAGAGATAGAGTTTGACATGTTTTTGATGGAGGAAAGTTGACCAGTCATGTGAGATTTTGTAGGGAGCCACAGTGGCTGCTCCTATAGATGGGTAGGTGGTGGTGTCTAGCAGGGACTAGATGTAACTGAGCAACTAAAGTTTAGGGCAGATGGGAGGTGTAGAACTAAGAATATTGATAAGAGCACAATTTCCCAGACAGGAGATAGTAGTGCCCAACGATTGTGTCAAAAGGCAAGTTGAAATTGAACAACTGTGTGTCTGTGTCTTTTATCCGAGGATTCAAGGAAAGCTTGGTTTGGGCTGGTAGCACAGCCTGTTCCTGGAACTTAGACAGAACAGTAAAGTTACACACAACAAACTAGACCTTATTTTTTTTGTTGTTGTTCTTTAAAAAGGCATTTTAGAGCCAAGAGTAGATCATGTTTATAATTACAGTTCTCAGGAGGCATAGACAGGGGGCTCAACGAGAGATCAAGGCCATCCTCAACTACATACAAAGTTTAAGGCTACCCTGGTCTACATAATGAACTCTAGAATAGGACTACATAGTGAAACTCTACCCCAAAATGAAAACAAAACAAATAAACAAACCATTTTGTAGTTGGATAAGGGTACATTTACCTTAAGCTAAGGCAGAAACATACTGACTTAGTGTTCTATTGCTGTGAAAAGACATCATGTCCATGGCAGTTCTTATAAAGAAAATCATTTAATTGGGGCTGGCTTATAGTTTCAGAGGTTTAGTCCATTGTCATCATGGCAGGGAGCATGGCAGAATGTAGACAAACACGATGCTGAAGAAGTAGTGCAGAATTCTGTTTTAAATACACAGGTATCAGGAAGAGAGAGAGCGACTGGGCCTGGCTTGGGCTTTAAAACCTCAAGGCCCACCCACAGTGCATACTTCCTCTAGCATGGTCACACCTCCTAATCCTTTCAAACGGTGGCACTCCCTAAGCATTCAAATATATGAAACAATGGGGACCATTCTTATTCAAGCCACCACAGAAGCCATGGGTTCAAGGACAGCCTTGGCTACAGAATGAGCACCCTGTGTTGAAAATGAAAAAGATACCCTATGATAAATCTTAGCAAATCTAAATTATGTCCTCAGTGCTAAATTCAGTTTATCTTTTAAAACACTGACATGCATTAATGCATGTTGTATATGCATCATATGTTCTTGTAGTTGAAATGATTTTTATGGTTTTTGTTGCTATCATTTAAGAGAGTTAAATCCTTATTTTGTCAGGTTTATTTTAATGAAGCCTTTCTGCACTGAAAAAAAGCAAGAAAAAATATGTAAAACAATAACAATATATTCCTTCTTACTTAGAAGGCTGAGGCTACTTTGAGATTACTTGAGCTCCAGGAATTTAAAACCAGCCTAGGCAACACAAGAAGATTTTTATCTCAGATAAGTTGATTATTATGGTAATTTAGTTAAATTACTAAAGTGCAAGCTTCAGAGTGAGAGAAAGCATTTACAATAAATATACCTGGTATTTATATCTAGAGTATAAACTAGTTATGATAGACTCTACCTTTAATCTAAACACTAAAGAGGCAGAGACAGGCAGGATGGGTGGGCTACATAGAAAATTTCAGGCCAGTCAGTATTACATAGTAAAACTGTCTCAAAATAATAATAAAAAGACCATAAATCTCTCTTACAACTCAGTAGCAAAAGAACAAGCCAGAACAAAACAAACAAACAACCAAAAAATCCCTCCAGACTACAGAAGGGCATGTACCTCGCTCGCGAGATGGCTCAGTGGGTAAGAGCACTGATTGCTCTTCCAAAGGTCCTGAGTTCAAATCCCAGCAACCACAAGGTAATGAGAACTGATGCCCTCTTCTGGTGTGTCTGAAGACAGCTACAGTGTACTTATTTATAATAACAAAGAAGGGCATGTCCCTAGAAATAGGGATGTGTGTGAATTTACCACTTTGACTGTTTTAGATGTGTAGTTTGGTGGCCCAAAATACCTTAATATTGTTTCAACATGACCACCATCTACAGTGAGAGCTTTGTACTTTTACAAACTGAAATTCAGTACCCATTAAATAGTAACGTCTTGTTTCTTGTTCCTATGCCTCTTGGTAATATGCAATTTACCTTCTGTTTCTATGAACTCCATCCCTTTTAGGTATCTCACATAAGCAGAATCATGCCATGTTTACCATTGTGTATCTGACTTGTTTCACTTAGCACAATCTCTATGGGGTCCAACCATGCTACAGCCTGTGTCAGAAAGTCTTTACTTTTTACTCTACAGGTTGGCCACATTTTGTTTATCCATTCATGTGTCAATCAACACTTGGGTCAAATCTTCTGTTGGCTAAAATGAATAATATTGCTATAGGCAAGGAGGTTCGAGTGTCTGTTTGAGCCTTGGCTTTCAATTCTTTGGAGTATGTACCCAGAACTTCTGTATCATTTGATGATTCTTGGTTTAAGCTTTGGAAAAGGAAGTGTTTTAAAGTACTGAAACTATAGTAAATATTATTATTGTTTTAGTGACAGTGATGTGGTATTGTAGGAATAAGGGATGAAATGAGTTATGATGGGTGCATGCAATACTGTCCTTTCAACTTTCCTAAGAGAAACAGCTCTAGGTAACTTGATGAAGAAAGTTCCAGCGTAGTGACCCTGGCAGTAGAGGTGAAGTTACTGGAGTTGAGGATGAGAGAAGCTCAGGACACTACATGGGGAAACTCACCTTCATGCTCCCATAGCATGCCCCCCAGAAAGATAGATGAATGAATAGAAATGCTAAGTTTGAGGGAAGAAGTGGGGGGGAAACAGACATGAGTGATAAACATCAGGACTAAAAAAAGGGAGACGAGTCATGATTCTCAAAAGAGATGACAATGAGCAAAGAGATTGTCTTAATTAGATTTCTATTGCTGTGATATAAACAACAAACAAACAAACAAACAAACAAACA